>SJYB01002372.1:457068-472990 GCA_006408585.1 Antidorcas marsupialis | reverse complement strand
CTACTGGTCCCCACTTAAGGTGCTCTGCAGCTTGACTGTCCCCCTCACACTGCGCGCTTCCTCCCCGGGACTCATTCATTCTGCGACTGGCAGGCTGCGCCTCTAATCTCCTCTCCCGTCTCTCCCACTGCCCCGGCCTCCCCCGTTTGCTCTCCGTGTCTGTGTCGGTGGCTGTTTCTGTTCTTTGTCCTTTTGTTTTGCTCTCTAGAGTCCACGTGTAATGCAGCTGCACAGCATTTGTCTTTCTCTGACTTTCCTCACGAGGCATGGCGCCCTCTCGGTGCATCGCTGTGTCTGAAGCGGCAGCGTCTCGCTCTCTCGAGGCTGAGCGGTATTCTGCTGTGTGCGAAGTGCCGCCTCATCGCAGTCCCGACCTGCCTTTCCCCAGTTAGCGGCGCTGAGCGTCTTTCTCTGTGCTTATTGGCCGTCTATATGCCTCCTTTGAAGAGAGAATGTTCTTCTTAATGTGTGTGTCTAGGTTATGAGAGGGATGGAAGATGCCGTTTGAAATAACATCAAAGAGGCCAGATGAGTTGGCTCACAGAAGCCCGTGAGAGGCAGATTCAGAACTATTCTTGCACCTGAAGCTAGAAGGAGCATTTGGGGGTGTGGGGGTGAGCGAGGGAGCACGTGGCCCCAGGAAGTGAGGCATCTTGGCTCTGCAGTGCAGGTTTCCCCTTCAGTCAAAGAAGCCACGAGTCCATCCGGACTCCGTGGGGAGCAGACGTGGGCCCCTCTTGCTGGGAGAAGTGTCAGGGTCCCGTTGCAGAAGGACACGAGACGGAAGCTCTATCGCGGCCGTCTTTGGAAAGGACAGCCTGGCATGGAGCTGTCCGCCCTGTCCAGCACCTGTCTGGTTAAGAAGCCTTCAGGGTGGCTGCCTTCTCTTTCTAGCTCCAGCCTCTTCCAAAGTATCTGGAGGCGCTCACTGTCTTCTCAGTGGGATACAGTGTGCACCTAAATTATTTATGGAAACCGATGATATCTTTAGTGGAAAATAACCAAGAAAACGCTTAAGCATGGCACTAATTAGCTAATGTAACTGAAACGGAGGGAATAGTTCAGACTCTAAGTATGACTCAAAAATAAAGAGAAATGATTTTTCAGTGGGAGGTGATGTAGTTCTCATCATTATTCAAAATGACTGGATCTATGAGTCATTCATTTAGCAAGATTTCCTGAGTGCCCACTAGGTGCCAAGCACTGTGTGAGGTCCAGGGTGAAGGTGCCGGTGCTCCAGCTCCTCCCTGCAAGTGCTTGGGGATGAGGAAATGTACACGCTGGAGTGCTGAGCGCCCTGCGGGGAGAATGCGGAAGGAGCCTGGGGGTGTGTGGGCGGTTGGGCTCAGGGGTCAACCTCGAGCTGGGTTTTGCAGGAGTGTAAGAGCACCAGGAAGGCGTCCCTGGTGGCTCAGATGCTAAAGAGTCTCCCTGCAATGCAGGAGACACAGGTTAGATCCTAGGTTGGGAATGTTCTTGCCTGGAGGATTCCGTGGACACAGGAGCCTGGTGGGCTACAGTCCATGGGGTCACAAAGAGTCAGACATGACTGAGTCTCTCTCTCTCTCTCTCTCACACACACACACACACACACACACACACACACACACACACACGAGTACCAGGAGCCCAGGGGCAAAGCAGGGCCAGGCCTTCCCAGGTGACCCTGCAAGCTTGCTAAGGTTGGGTCTTCTCAAGCGTGGCTGAATGTTGATCTCACAGACCCAAAGTTTAAAAATTATATATATATATATGGTTTTCTATATTTATATGTATTAATGTATGTTTCCATCTTTCACCGTAGCCTCACCATGAGCAATAGCAAGTCCTGGGGGGTACTCAAGGAAGCAGCAGGCAGCTTCCCCACCCCCGTCTCTACAAGCCCAGAGGGAGCTGTCCGTTCATATTGAGGGCAATGATCAACGTCCAAAATGATCATTCTGGCCATCCAAATGTTTTATTATTTCTTAGATCCACTGTTTAAATGAGGCATACCAGATGACATCTTAAAGAAAATCAATCATTGTTATATAAATTTACAAAGAACATTTACACATACCCTTTTTCTCGGCAGCCCTGTAAATGAGTTTATCCCCATTTTCTTGGTCAAGGCTTGGAAAGGTCAAGCGTCTTGCTCAAGGCCACTCAGTTAAAATCAGTGAAGGGACTCCAACTGGGTTCTTCGGACGTGCTTTACTTTCTGGACTGGATGGTGAACATCTGTGGGACCGCTGATTCTTCCATGCCGCCAGCCAGGTGGCAGAGGAGTGGATCCAAGTTAGCGTCAGGGAGGAAGGAAGCGATGGTCTTTGCTCTTTACCATTTTGACCCCCTGTCCCACACCAGGCGACTCTGAGCCTGGACATCCCGCCGCAGGAGGAGGAGAGGGGCGGCATCCCCGGAGGCTTTCTGAGCGAGGTTGGGACACGGTGAATGCCACGCGCCCCACAGTCTGCTGGCCAGAACTCGGTCAGCCGGGCTCACCTCAAGATCCAGGGAGCAGGGAGACACAGTCCCAGCACCCCAGTGCTCCCGGCGCCGCTGAGACCGGGAAAGCACGGGTGAGGGTTTGGTGTCTGGACCACAGAGACATAAACCAACACGGGCTGAGCGCTTACAACGCACCAAGCAGCTTCCACCTGCGCTGCGCATTCAGCCCTCACGTCGCGACCCGGTCCCATCTAGGACGAGGAACTTAAGGCCCAGGGCGCCCCCAGGGCTCAGCCATGGTGAATCTGCCCGCAGTGCAGGAGGCCTGGGTTTGACCCCTGGGTCGGGAAGATCCCCTGGAGAAGGGAATGGCTACCCACCCCAGCGTTCTGGCCTGGGAGGTCCCAGGGCCGGCCCCCCGTGGCCCTCCGGCTCTCCCGACTCCGTCTCCGCTCCACCGCCTGCCCCGGGCTCCTCCTGCGCACTCTGGCCGCTCTCTCCAGGTCTCATGTGCCCCCTGCCCCCAGTGTGTACCCCCAGCCTGCTCTCCGCTCGCTGCATGACCGCGAAAGCCAGGCGTCTCTGTCCCCTCCAGCACCAGCCTGCCGTGCTTGGGATGAGGTGCAGACGTGCTCACAGCAGATACGCCCTCCTGGTGAGGGCACCTCCATCCTCGCCTCCCGCCAGGCGATGTGCTTCAAACACTAGGCGCCACCCCCTTGAGCTTCTCACCAGGCCTCATTCACCACGAAGCCTGACTGTGAGTTCGTGCCTTCACAGTGCTGTTCCTTCTCTCTGGAATGTTCTTCCTTCTCGCATTTACCAAATTTCCAGAATTTCAAGACAAGGCTCAGAGACCGCCCACCCCTTATGTCCCCTCCAGGCTCCCCGAGGCGAGTCCTTCATTCTCTCTTCTGTGCTTCCTGAGTTTGCATCAAGACCCCAGCCTTTCCCACCTGGCCTTGCTGTCTGTTCTTGTCTTGAGGTGTCTCCCTCCCCAGACCAGGAGCAACTCAGGGTCAGGGCAGCGTTTCATTCACGACCACTTCCAGGGGGCCCAGAACAGGGCCGAGCTCTCCTTTTGTCACGCCGCCCTGTCAGGAGGAGGGAGCCTGTGCTCCACGACCCACTCCTCTCCAGCAGATCGGACCCTGGCTGAACGGAGGGAGGGCACTTGTCTAGTCCCTGGCTCTTGGCTCTGGGAGCCTCATAAGAGCTACTAAGGGCCAAGCATCACCCCCAGCTTCCCAGGTGGCCTTAGTGGAAAAGAATCAGTCTGCCAGCGCAGGAGAGGCAAGAGACTTGGGTTCCATCCCTGAGCCGGGAAGCCCCCTGGAGGAGGAAGCGGCAGCCCACTCCAGTGTTCTTGCCTGGAGAATCCCATGGACAGAGGGGCCTGGTGGGCTGCAGTCGTGGGGCGCAGAAAGGGGGACATGACCGCGCACACACTGAAGCATCAGCCCCAGCAACTCTCAGTGATGCTCCCGGCGGTTCTGACACGTGGCCGGGGTGAGGACCGCCCCAGGCTCTCACGTGCACACAGATGCCCAGGGTCACACTGAAGTGCCAGCTCGGATCCAGTGGGCCGGGGTGGGGTCGGAGGGTCTGCGTTTCTCACAAGCCCCCCAGGGACGGCAGTGCTGCAGGTCCACAGACCACGGTTTGAGGAGGAAGACTGAGCTGACTCTCTCATCACCGGCTCGGCATTGGCGCCCCTGAGCGGAGAGGAGGCCTGGAGGCCTGCAGGCCAGAGAGCAGGAGGAAGGGAAGGGAAGGAGGCGAGCTGGGGAGGAGGGGCCCCTGGGAGCTGCCGGGGAGGGTGCACAGGGCCGTGGGGGCCCCGGGCACGTGCGTGGTGGGGAAAGGGCTGGCCTGACACGCCGCAGCCCCAGGGGCTGTGGTCCTGCGAGTCGCAGCAGCTAGTGCTGGTCAGGTGCCTGGCTCTGCCCTCGACTTGTGATTCACTCAACCCCCTCGTCCTTTTCACAAATGAGGCAACAGAGGCGGGAGACAGTCAACGACACACCCATGGTCACGCAGTAGGAAGCCCAAGGTCACGCAGTAGGAAGCGACAGAAGGCAGGCTCTCTGGCTCCAGGTCTGAGCGACTCACCCCTTCGCGGATCGGCCCCCTGGTTTCTGAGCCAATGCGGTTTCTATTTCTTTGTTCATTTTGCCAAGTACTCGATGGGCCCTGGCTCTGATCGAGGTTCAAGGTTCGGGCGCGGGTGCTGGGAACGCGAGGACGTCACTGCCCCGGCCGCCCCGACAGAGCCCTCGCCCTGTGCGCAAATCTGTGCTCGCGAGCAGCATCCCCTTTCCCTCATACCTGGTCCTAGCTGGAGCCCGCTGGGCTGGGAGGAGGGTCCCCGGACCGACACACACAGGGCTCTGGGTGGGACACAGGTACACGACCTGCCCGTCTTCCCGCACACCTGCCGGCCCTGCCGTCCCCAGCCCTCTGCCCACGCCAGCCCTGAGTTTCCTCATCCCAGCCCCCGAGCCATCCAACTGCTTGCTCTTTACAAAATCAATTCTATTCTATTATTTACTAATTGCTTAGTTATTATCTTGATGGATAGAGTAGGGTACCCAGCCCTTGGGGCGCCTGGAAAACAGACTGACTTCCAGCCCACACTGCTTGAATAGCGTCAGAGCCTCAAGCGGCGAGGTGGGGAGGCCGGGTGGGTGCCCCTGCCCCCTGGGTCCCTGGCTCCTGGACACTGACAGCCCCGCCTCCCCTCAGGTGGGTGAGCTCAGTGGCTGAGGTCACAGGTCTCCTTTTGGGAACCTGATTGCTGTGGGAGATAAGACCCTGAGCTCCAGCTGGGGATGCAGGGTCAGGAGGAGGATGACTGACATCAGAGCATCAGGCAGAAGGGCAAGCTGATCCCAGCCAGCCTTTCCTTGGTCCAAGCATCTGCCTCACTGGGCCTCGTGTAGGTATCATTGCCTCCACCATCAGGCTGGGAGCTCCAACAGCATCTGATCTCTCTCACCTGTCACCCCTGGAGCCTGCGTCGGTGACGTCATGTGTACCCCATGGGGGAAGATAGCCCAAGGATTATCATCCCACTTAGGCAGAAGCTGAAAGTCCAGTTCTTTGGCCATTGGATGCAAAGAGCCGACTCACTGGAAAAGACCCTGATGCTGGAAAAGATTTGGAGGCGGGAGGAGGAGGGGACGACAGAGGATGAGGTGGTTGGATGGCATCACCGACTCGATGGAGAGGAGTTTGGGAAAACTCTGGGAGCTGGTGAAGGGCAGGGAGGCCTGGCATGCTGCAGTCCATGGGGTCACAGAGAGTCGGGCACGACCGGGCGGCCTTCACGTCCACTTTTTCACTTCACGTTGTCCTGTTGCAGAGCGTGGGCTCCGGGGCACACAGGCGTCAGTAGCTGCTGCTGGCAGGCTCGGAAGCTGAGGCACCCGGGCTTACTTGCCTTGAGGCTTGTGGAATCTTCCCGGCCAGGGATCAAACTTTGTGTCCCCTGGATTGGCAGATGGATTCTTAACCCCTGGCCACCAAGGAGCTCCAGCCTGTGGATTCTTGGGAGTCTCTTAAAGCCATCTGTCCACTTCATGAGAACTAATTCAGTGAAAAGCAGTTTGCAGACTCAGCTACCTGAGCAAAAGTGAAACCCATGCCTTGGAACACTCAGGGGAAGAGCCTGATGTGGCTGCCTTACCCAGAGAGGTCAGCTTGCAGTCAATTCAACGTGAGTAAAACTTCATTTCCTTCCCAGTCTGTATGTAAGGATCTGAATGAGAATTCTGATACTGGCTTTCTGCGCTCAGATCGGTCGGCTTTAGCACTCCGGGTGCAGGCTTCCAGTACACTCTGTTTCTCGCTCCTTTAATAGTAATTACCATTTCTCCCATGGTTTACCAGCATTCTTACATAAGATTCACCCAATTTTACACGGATCAAATCTTTGGCTAACCAAATAAACATTTAAAAATAGCCACAGAGAGTTATTTGATTAAATAAATACATGCTCAGGGCCACCAACAGTTCTCAGGAACCCTGGTTTATGGAGCATTAAGTTCAGAAGGCGCGATGGGTGTTTAGCATTACACATGGCAGAAATTCTGATTTTAATTGATGGAGTGAACAAATGTTCTGAAGGGCTTGCGACTCTTGTTAACAGCCGCCCCCCCCCCCCCAACCTGTGACTTGTCAGGGCAACATCTACAAAGGAACAGGGGTGGTGACCACCGGAATCAGTGGGCCAGCTGGATGCGTGTCTCCCAAATAAGCAAACGGAGCGGAGACAGTTAGAAGGGGAAGCACCTGAGCCTTGGAGTGGCTGACGGCCACACGGAGAGCTGGTGGTGGAACTGGGCTAAAGCCAGGTCTTTAAACAGTGCTGCAGCAATCTTTCAGGGTGCCCTGTGCTATTCTGAAGGCGTTTTGAGAGTCTTTGATTTTTTTTTTCATTTTTATTTACTTGATCCCAAGTCAAAGCTGTAAAACAAGGTACACTCAGATGAGTCTACTTCTACCGTCTTTCTATTGGTTCTGGGGATTCCTTCAATTGTTTCTTTTTAAAAATAAAACACACACACGTGTGTGCGTGCGTGTGTGTGTTTCTCCCTGTTCTATACACGAAAAGGGCAAGCTGTGCATTCTATTTGGCAACCCCCCTGAACAGTATGTCTTGAGAGCTGCTCCGTAACATTATTTAGAGACTGTCTTCGCTCCTTCTTTCTCCCTTTGGCTGTGTTGGAGCTGAGCTGCGGCAGGCGGGAGCTTCCTCACTGTGTGGGTGCTCTAGTTGTGGCCAGCGGACTCCAGAGCCCACAGGCTCAGCAGCCTCGGGGCTGAAAGCAAGCCCACCGCATTGGAAGACGTTGGAAGGTAGATAGTTAACCACTGGGCTACCAGGGAGGTCCCTGTCCTCATTCTTTTATATCAGCTCAGTTCAGTTCAGTCGCTCAGTCGCGTCTGACTCTTTGCGACCCCATGAATCACAGCGCGTCAGGCCTCCCTGTCCATCACCTTCTCCAGGAGTTCACTCAGAGTCATGTCCATCGAGTCCATGATGCCATCCAGCCATCTTATCCTCGGTCGTCCCCTTCTCCTCCTGCCCCCAATCCCTCCCAGCATCAGAGTCTTTTCCAATGAGTCAGCTCTTCGCATGAGGTGGCCAAAGTTCTGGAGTTTCAGCTTTAGCATCATTCCTTCCAAAGAAATCCCAGGGCTGATCTCCTTCAGANGCTCCCTGCTGCTGAGGCCGGGGTGGGGGGGGGACGAGGGGCCCCAGCGCCTTCCGGCCGCGCCCCTGGGGCTCCCGCGGCGGCAGTGGAGCGAAAGGCACCCCCTCAGAGCCGGGCAGACCAGGCCCAACCCTGGGCCCCACCACGGCCTCGGGAGCATCACTTCCTGTTTTCTGAAACAGGACTTGGTCCAAACGGGAAGGGATCACAAAGGCCAACTGCTCAGCAACCTCGATTTCAGAGAAGGCTGCCGAGGCCCCGTGCAGACCAGGAGCCCTAGAACCTGCTGGGAGACGGCAGGCAGGAGCCCGAGCCAGGACTTCTGGCGCCGCCCAAGCGCTTCACCCAGCACCTTGCTGTGCGGATCGGGTGCCCGGCTACATTCAGCCGCCAGCCCCCCCGCTTAACACGCATCCCTCCACCTCCACTCAGCCGCCCTTGAGCCTCATTCCACCTGCGCGCATCGCCACCCATCCATCCACCTGTCAGCCTGGCCAGCTAGTCTGTGTCCGCCCCTCGACCCCCATCCTGGCCACCATCCATCCATCTACCCACCTGTCCACCCATCTTTCCACCCAACCACCGTGACATCCATCAGCTTGGGGGAATAGGGCAATGACCTGGGTACGGGGCCAGCAGTTTTGCCGCAGGGCATGAGAAGCTACAGTTGCTACTATTAACTCTTTGTTCCAAACTCACTTCAGTGATCGCTGAGTTTCTATTAAGTTCACAGCTAGGTAGGGGCAAGGATTCAGGAAAAAAGCCCCCAAACAAAATATTTCCTCCTAAAGAAATATGACAACTGAAAGCAATTTTAGACCTTGGGTTGGGGCTTAGGCTGGGAAAATAAAAGAAGTATAAAGAACATTATTGAGACAATTGATGAAATTCTAATATGGATTGTAGACTAGACAATAGTATATTGTTGGTATGTTTAATTTCCTGATTTTTGTAACTGTGCTGTGGTTATGTAAGAGAATGTCCTTTTTCTTAGGAAATTCACACCAAAGTGTTTAGGGATAAAGGGACTTGAAATCTCTGACTTAGTTGAAATGATTTCAGGAAAAAAATATTTTTATCATATATATAAATATATATATGTAATGTGTAATATATAGTATGCTACATATGGTAATATACACAAGGAGGAAGAGAGAGGAAGCAAATGGGGCAAAAAGTAAGCAATTGATGGATTTGGGTCAGGATTATATGGGGGAGCCTTCCAGCCAGAGTAAAATCCTAAAGTAAGGAAACCTTAAGAAAAGGAAAAAGAATATATGGGAGACCCTTTACCATTCTTGCAAAATTTTTGTTTGTTTGAAATGACATGAAATTAAAAGTCATTCTCCCAGCTCAGTAGCTCCGTTGTCATGGAGCTTATCATTTAGATGAAGGAGACGCTCACTGGAAACCCACATACGAGGAAGAGAAGCTGTGGGTTAATCTGTGAGTGTTCATGTTCCCTTCCCCCACCCCGCAATGTCNAAAAAAATTTTTATCATATATATAAATATATATATGTAATGTGTAATATATAGTATGCTACATATGGTAATATATACAAGGAGGAAGAGAGAGGAAGCTCCGTTGTCATGGAGCTTATCATTTAGATGAAGGAGACGCTCACTGGAAACCCACATACGAGGAAGAGAAGCTGTGGGTTAATCTGTGAGTGTTCATGTTCCCTTCCCCCACCCCGCAATGTCTGTGATAAAGGGCGAGAGGGAGAGAATGAAAGGAACATGGTAGGGGGTGGGGCTAGGGTGGGCTTGTGAGAGCTGCAGCTTCAGGGTGGATGAGAACTTGGGGTGCAAAGAAGCTTCCGAGAACCTGCCATGGATCATGAGTCTGAGTCTCCTTCGAGAATCAGGAAGGACTGAGATGCCTTTAAAAAGTGCTTTTGGCTGCTTGACTGTCTTTGAGTGCAACTTTATGCAAAGACTGCCTCACACGGAGCCCCGAGTCTCATCCCAGTTACAGAAGCATCTCGTCCCCATCAGTGAGGACTGCAGCAGAGGGCACTGGGGAGTGGGCTGGTCAGAGAAGACAGAGGCCTGAGACGTGAGCGGCAGCAGGTCAGGCAGAGAGGGAGAGGAGCCACGGGAACCCAGGGGACGGGGTGTCCCTGCTTAGTTACCTCGTACGCAGAGCACATCACGAGAAGCGCTGGGCGGAGGAAGAACAAGCCGGAGTCAAGATTGCCGGGAGAAATAGCAGTCACCTCAGATATGCAGATGACACCACCCTTATGGCAGAAAGTGAAGAGGAACTAAAGAGCCTCTTGATGAAAGTGAAAATGGAGAGTGAAAAAGTTGGCTTAAAGCTCAACATTCAGAAAACTAAGATCATGGCATCTGGTCCCATCACTTCATGGGAAAGAGATGGGAAACAGTGGAAACAGTGACAATCCTTTTTTTGGGCTCCAAAATCACTGCAGATGTTTACTGCAGCCATGAAATTAAACGGCGCTTGCTCCTTGGAAGAAAAGCTATGACAAACCTAGACAGTGCATTAAAAAGCAGAGACATTATTTTGCCAACAAAGGTCCGTCTAGTCAAAGCTATGCTTTTTCTGGTAGTCATGTATGGATGTGAGAGTTGGACCATAAAGAAGGCTGAGCACCGAAGAATTGTCGCTTTTGAACTGTGGTATTGGAGAAGACTCTTGAGAGTCTCTTGGAAAGCAAGGAGATCCAACCATCCTAAAGGAAATCAATCCTGAATATTATTAGAAGGACTGATGCTGAAGCTGAAACTCCAATACTTTGGCCACCTGATGTGAAGAACTGACTCATTTCCCTGCTGCTGGGAAAGATTGAGGGCAGGAGGAGAAGGGGACAACAGAGGATTAGATGGCTGGATGGCATCACTGACTCAGTGGACATCAGTTTCAGTAAACTCCGGGAGTTGGTGATGGACAGGGGAGCCTGGCGTGCTGCGGTTCATGGGGTCGCAGAGAGTCGGACACAATTGAGCGACTGAGCAAAACAGGATAACAGACTGGAAAGGCACAGAGGAGATGGATATTTATGAAGCCCTGTCCCAGGCTCATTTACACTCTTCATACATGCAATACATCCGTACGATAATCCCTGCTTAATCCACGTAGTACATCACCGCTAAACTGTCAGTTCTCCTTTGCAGATAAGGAGACTGGGTCACGGAGAGGCTGCCCGTGCTGCTGGTAGGGCCAGAAGCAAGAAGTGAGTGGCTCTAAAGACCTTCGATGCCTCAGGAAAGGGCGCGGTTCAGAGACGCGGCCCTCACCGGGATGATGGTAACCACTTGCGTGAGTTACCGTGCTGTGGGAGGTCCTGGGAGGGAACACAGAACTGACAAGCCACCACCAGCAAGCGGAGGTCGGGAAAGGTCAAAGGAGGGAGGAGACGCCGCCCACATGTCCTGCCCACGTCCCAGAGTCCTTCCACGGGGTCTGTCTTGACTGAGCAATGTGACACCGCCAGGAAGGGTCCCGAGTCAGGACGACTGGCCAGAGACAGCCTGGAAACTCATCTCATCAGCATCACACCCGAGACTGGGAGCCTCACGGCAGGGCGGTCCTCTTGGGCCCCCCACACTGCTGTCCTCCGCCCGGCGCCCCTCCCAGGAAAGTCTCTTCCCTTGTGTGCACGTGTCTCCCTGGACTGGTCGCTTCGGAGTGAGAGACAAGAGCCCACTTGCGGGCCCTGGAAGGGGTCCCCCATTCTTACTAGGAGTAAATCCCAGGCTTCACAAACGCAGATATCCAGAAAACTACTTCGAGGGGAAGGGCTTGGTGGACGTGGAGCAGGAAGGGTCTGGGCCGGGGATTCCAAGCTCCCAGTTACCAGCCACCCTGGTGCTGACGACAAAGAAGGCGACGGCTCAGAGCGCCAGGCTGGCTGACTCTCAGCCTGACGGCTCTCCTGGGGGGGACCCCAGGCACACACGCGGGGAGGAGGGCTGTGATGCCCTGGGCAGACTCCCGCTGTGAACTGCCAGCTGCCGCTTCCGTTCTCTCCGGCCGTAGGATGGGGGGAGTCCCCGGCCCGCTAGTGGGTCATCGCTGGGCTCGCCCCGGCTGCTCAGTTAGTCCTGCCTCCCTGCTCGGCGGACTGGACGGCAGCCCGGCCCCCCCGGCCAGCCCTGAGTCTGGAACCAACCCTTTCTGGATGGGACGAGGGGCTGAACGCGTGATTCAAGCCTGTGTCGGGAGGGACGGCTTCAGGGCGGGGTGAGGGGAGCAGCGAAAGCCAGAGAACAAGGTCACTGGGACCCAGCAAAGCAGGGTTCCCCCGACGGGCCGGGCCGTCTCCTGTCAGCCAGCGGTGAACGGCAGCAGGCCTCGCAGGGCGGCCGAGCCACAGATGGAAGGCGCCTGGGCCTCTGACGGACGGTCAGGCCGCCCGCTGACCCGCCACCCTGCGTGCTCACCAGGACGAGTGTGGACAGAGCTGACTTCTGCTGCGGCGGCCTGTCACAGGTTGCGCCCGTTCGTTACAGCAGTTAGCCACTCACACAGCCTGGATCACCAGGGCGTCATGCAAAGAGCACCTACTCCCGGCTCTGCCACGAAGTCACTGTCAGCTTGGACTACTCACTGCTCTGGGCCTTGGTTTCACCATCTACGAGCAAAGAGGATCAGCTAACGGGTTTCCAAAGTCTCTTCTGCAGTTCCACAAGTCTGTTTCCTAAAAGGTGGGTGGTGGCATTTGAGAATAGAAACCTAGTCAACTATTTGACAAAATGACCCAAACATCCTTAGTAATAACATGGTAAAGTGGAGCCTTGCAGTTTGTGGGTGGAGATTGGTTGATTAATGGTGTCTACGGACCATTGATAAGTAGATCAGTAACAACTGGGAAAGGAGGTCTCTCGCGCCATGCTCTTCTAAAATCAACGATTTGGATGAAGACATAGAAAGGAAGTTGAATAAATACAGATCTTCCTCAACTTACAATGGGGCTGCATCCTGCTATATTCATGGGTTTATCTAGAGACCTTCTTATGTTAGCCTACAGCTGGGCAAAATTACCTGGAACACAGGCTGTTTTATAAGTGAATATTGAATATCTCATGTCATCTATTGAAGACTAGACTGAAAGTGAAAAGCAGAGCAGTGGTCTGGGTACAGAACGGTTGTGAGTGTATGGGTTCTGTACTCTCAAGACTGCTGATGGACGAGGGGCTGTGGCTCACTGCCCAGCATCACGAGAGAGGACTGTACCACATCCCACAGACAGGAAGAGATCGAAACTCAAATCTGAAGCGTGATTTCCATTGGACACACACTGCTTTTGCACCATCATGAAGTCAAAAATTGTCGTAAGTCAGGGACAGTCTATAACGAAGCTGGGAGGGCCGGTTCACAGATGGATGAGGGACTTATGGTTCAAATCAGTCTCTGTTAGGCAAGAAGGTGGGACAAAGGCAACAAAGAAAAAAGGAACCAAGATGAACGCAGGTCCTACAAAGCTCAAGGTCCCGAGCCCTTGTTTTGGCAACAGGCCTTGGCAACAGGCTGTGCGAGAGTGCCCTCGACACTCCTGCTGACCACAGGCTCTCGTGGAGCCAACGTCAAGCCATGGCTGCTGAGACACGCAGATTCTGAGCCTGCAGCAAGCACACACAGGATCCCAGGAGCGGACACCTTGGGAAGTGTCCATCCTGAAGGTCAGGCCATCCCTGGGGGGTTTTGTTCTGTTTAAGGGATCACTGATGAACTGAACTGAACTGAACTGATGCTTCAGAATAGGAATCAGAACAGTCTTTCTGCAAAGGGTCAGAGAGTCAATGTTTTCAGCTTGGTAGGTCATACAGTGTCGGTGTTAACTATTCAACTTGGCCTTTGCAAATCAAAAGCAGCCACAGACAGTAATTGAGTAAGTGTGGCTATGTCCGAATAAAACTTTATTTACAAAACAAGGAGTGGGCCAGATTTGGTCTTTGGGCTGCTGTTTGCTTCCCTACTTAGAAAGAGGCAACATAAATGACTGGGGTTGCCAGGGTCCTGGAGGCTGGGGCATAGATGAATTGGTGAAACAAACAGGTGAGATTCAGTGTGGAGAGTTAGGCGTGCCCACCCAGTGGTTCTCGAAGGAAAACCATGATGGGGGGAAGTCATAAAGAGGCTTATTTGCCTTCATGTCAAGGGAGACCCCATAAATCAGCAAAGAGACGATTCCGTGTCTTCAGAGGTGTGCACGCAGAAGCTGGGGGTGGGGGAGTTGGGCTGGGTGCTCTCTAATGCCCAGTCTTGCTCTGGAGTAAAAGGTGCTCTGCCTCCCCTGGCGCCCCGTGCCCCCTTCCTTCCCAGTACTGGGTGCGGAGCTGCCACACCCTGCCCACAGAGAGAGGCATGAACACCACACGGGCCAGGCATCACAGTCTCTCTCATCATCGGCGTCAGGAGTTGGGGAGACGGGGGGACGTCTGTAGAACCAGCTTGATGGGAGACTTGTGGTGAGCCCGGTGGGCACAGGGAGGGCTTCTGGCTGCAGACACGCTCCCCTGCCCCCCTCCCCCCCCGGGTGAGAGAAAGCTGGTTCCTCAACTGGGAGAACTGGCTGAGGACTGAGCATTTAGAGCTCCCACCATAACCAGAACGGATGAGCTCATTGCACTGGTCTTTCAGAGGAAGGCTCCTTGATGCCCGCAGAGGGAAGTGCAGGCCTCCTTGGCCAGTTTTGACTGGCGCTGGGAGGGCTTGCTAACAGAGGCGGGGCCTCCGGGAGCAGCATTCTGGATCCCGTCACCTCAGTTCCGTGAGGTCGCGACTGCCCTTGTCCAAGTCTTACTCGTTCAACCTTGGAATAAGCCAGAGGTGCCAGCCACAAGGTTTTGGTTGCTAGTAAGAGAAACTCCAACTCACCTGACCACACAGAAGCAGAGAAGCAGGTGACTCATCACCAAAGGCATGAGACCCAAATGCAAGTCAGTGAGATGCCTGCTCAGGTAAGAGACCCCCCAGTTCTAAATGGCTTCAACCGTGAAGAAATACACCCATTATGTCAGCAGCCATCCTCTGGTAACATGGAACCCCGCCTCCCTGGTTACAGCTGATTGGATCAGGGGAAAGCACTGGACTCAGGGCAGCCAATCAGTGGCCCGGCCAACAGCCAGTGGGATGTGTAGAGGGGGAGTCCGTCCCATCAAGGCACCGGCAATAAAGGTGTCCTGGTTGGAGCTCCTGCTTGGAAATGTGGTCCTGAGAGTTGGAGTAAGACCGAAGATCCTTAGAGGGAGCTGGGGACAAACGTCCCAGCCAAGGCTGTGAGTAGAGGAGTCTGAGCTCACGGACACACAGAAGCCAGGGGAAAGCCAGCGGCCGAGCCGGGGAGGAGCTGCCCATCTGGACAGCCAGAGCTGAAACACATGCTCCCTGGCCTCCAGCTTGTCCCGGTCTTTCTGCGTCTCTCCAGGGAGTTTGCCAGGGGTGTCATGCCCAGTGACGGGCCTGGTGGAGCTGCCATCTTTGCTGCTCTCACAGTGTCTTTATACACGAGCTCCTCTCCACCCAATATCACCAGACAGGGTGAGAGAGGCTCAGTGGACCCCCTGGGATTCTGAGTTGGTCTCTTGTAGGATTTTGATGGGATAGCAGACTCCTTGGGTCAGGTTCTCAGGGCCCACAGGAGATAAGAGAGGGCGCTGGGAGTGGCACCCAGGTCTCCGGCCTCCTGGGCATCCTGAGTCCAGCCCTAGGCCAGGAGGCTTCTCTGGCCCCATGGGGGTGAGCCCTGGGAAGCAAAGGCCAGGAAACTCAGCCAACGGAGGTGCCTCGCACATATGGACAGCTGGCAATGCCCTCCGCCCTGGCCTCATCCGGGAAGGCCAGGGTGGGGTCCAGGCAGTGGGGAGAGAAGTGGGGACCAGGTCTCCAGATCGCCCCGCACCTTCATTTCGTTAGCAGCTCCTGGAGTTTCTCAGACAATGGAGACCATCCAGATACAGCAGAGGCTGAGGGTGCAGTCATGGGATCCAACCAAACTCCTGGGTCTGCCGGTTACCAGGCAAGTCAGCCGACCTCCCTGGGCCTCTACTTGCCCATCTGTGAAATGGGGATGCTGATAGAACCTACCACACAGCAGTGAGAGGGTTAGATGAGCTCAGTGCATAAAGCACTTGGCATGGTGCTGGGTCCGTACTAGGTGGCCAGTGAACTTCACCTACTGCTCTTGAGAGCCAGGGCTCCGGGAAGGATGTGGAGGACCCAGAGAAAGGGGAAGAGAACAAGGAGAGAAAGCTCAGAAGAAGAGGGGGGGGTGCAGGGGGCAGAGGAAGGGGGGCCACTGG
>SJYB01002372.1:446573-456725 GCA_006408585.1 Antidorcas marsupialis | reverse complement strand
GGGCTGCAGCGCCCCGCCCGTGCCTGCCTGTGCGTGGGCGGCCGGCTCCGGCTGCCGCAGGGCCTCCTGTCTCCACGGAGACACAGCCACCCAGAACGCAGGCCAGGAGCCCCTGCACGACCGGCACCGATGGCCCTCAGGCGGCATCCAGTCTGTCACTTTGCAGGCGGGACGCTGAGCCAGAGAGGTGACCGCGCGTGGTGCAGGCCTCCCGACTGCCCGGGACCCGCTCCCGTGGGTGCAGCTGTGAGTCCTGCTGGCGGGGTGCTGGTCACAGGCAGGACCGAGTCCCTGGCAGGGCGGCCAGCTCTGGGGACCTGCATGGTTGCTGAGACCAGGGGGACACAGGAAATCACGAGGACCCTGGGGTGAGCGCCACTGACCCCCGCCCCAGCACCGTTCTCAGTGGAGTTTGCTGGGGGCCGTTTTTGTTCTCCTCCCAACAGCCCCGACTTTCAGCCAGAGTGAGAAGGTTGCAACGCCAGCCTTTAGCAAGCCTCCCCTGGCCTTTCCTGGCAGGGCTGAGGCCCTGGTTCAGCCCTGCCTCCAGCCCTTCCCTCTCCCAGACCGAGCCTTGGTTCCCAGGAGTCACTGTCTCCTTCAAGAGTCAGGAGGCCCTGGCTTCTTTCACTTCTCATCTACTTCGTTTCTTTAGTGTGATTTTCTTCTGTGGATCCATGTTTTCAAAACTTTGTCTCGGGCATCCCTGATGGTCCTGCTGCTGCTGCTGCTAAGTCACTTCAGTCGTGTCCGACTCTGTGCGACCCCAGAGACGGCAGCCCACCAGGCTCCCCAGTCCCTGGGATTCTCCAGGCAAGGACACTGGAGTGGGTTGCCATTTCCTTCTCCCCCTGATGGTCCAGTGGTGAAGAATCCGCCTGCCAGTGCAGAGGACGTGGGTTGGACCCCTGGTCCGGGAAGATTACGCCTATTTTGGGGCAGCAAAGCCCCTGCATCACAGCTGGGGAGCCTGCCTCTCAAGCTCCGTGTTCCGTGACTGCAGCCTTGCAACCCTCGGCCAGGCCCACAAGACAAGCCGCAGATGAGAACGGGTGGAACCAGCGGCCGGCTAGAGAGTAGCCCCGCCCACCGCAACTGAAGAAAGCAGTAATGAAGACCCAGCACGGTCAAAAATATAAAAATGTCGTCCCTTGAGCAAAAAGCCTTTATTGAGCAACTTGCTCACACAGCCCATTAAAAAAATCTTCCCAGCCCTGGCCATCCCAGGTTTGCCTGCCCCAGAGGCAGAGACGTGGGACTTGTGTGGTTGAATGGTGGGTACATTTCAAGAAATGCAAGTTTACACCGGCTCAGGGCTCATGCAGGCGAAGGTCCCCAGGTTGGTGATGGTGAGATTTCTCCCAAGCCCCACAAATCCCCCAGTGAGAAGGACGGGGACTGTCTTGGGAGCTGTGGTTACTGTCCAGATTGAGGCCAGGATGCACCACGTCAGGCCCACCCCACTTCCTGGGAGCCCTGAGGGTCCAGGCATTTGGGGAATGTAACAGGCTCTTGTGGTCTGCTGAGAGTCCATCTCTTGGAAAGAAGGCGTCTCTCATCCTGTTTCTGATAATATGATGTGGATGACAAAACACTTATTGGAAGCAAAGGGCTTTCCTTGAGCCATCTTAGTGGCCCTGGAAGCTATCACCCCCAAACTAGAGATGAAACCCATGAGTTCTAATTTTCAATGGAAACTTGGAGTTGGAAAATTCCCTCAGAGGTAGATTTTGCCCAATTTCCTCACTGCCCAGGGCTGTGAGCTGCAATCTGGGTGAGGAAGTGATGGCAGAGGCGGGGCTGGGTATGAGGTCCAGCCGCAGGATAGAGGCTGAAGCTCCACCTCTTGTTCCTGAGCTGAGCGATTACAGAAGAATGTCACTTCTCTCAGCCTCAGTCTTTCCATCTGTAAAATGTGGCCCCTGTTCATGTCTTCACCAGGCCACGCATTCTACAGGCGAAGGACCATGTTAACCTCTTGTTTCTCTTCCACATTCTATCACAGACAGCCTGGCGTAATAGTCCCAGAGAAATCAAAGGACAGGAACCAACCACAAGGACATTCCTTCCTCAGACCATCCGCCACTCATTCGTTTCATTAATTTGCTCATTTGTTCAACCAGCATTTATTGTCATCACTTACACGTCGGGGACACAGCAGGTGGAGACAGACAAGAAGCTTATTGAGGTCAAAAGTGGTCCTCACACACTGGAACGTGGGAGATATAGGATACAGAGGAGACTGCCTTCATTTCTGCAGAACCCAAGCAGCCTTCCCAGAGGAGGTGACAACTCAGCCAAGATCTCAAAGATAAGAAGGTTTAACTTGTGCAAAGCCAGTAGCTTAGAGTTCTAGGAACGATAAGTGTAACCTGGAGGGGAAGGGGTTCTCTGGGGGCCTCACAATTCCCTGTCCCAGAGAAACGACCTCATTCTGAGCAGAGACTGGCCAGGGGGTTCAGGACCACGGAGAGCACCACAGGGACTTGGCGCTGTTATGCACTTGCTGATTTGCAGGGGCACGACTCAGGCCAAGGCCTGAGGAGACAGCCAGGCCCGGGGGGCCTGGGGACCACCAGGCTGGAAGCAGGGGGAGAACCTGGGGGCTGACCGAAGTCCCGGCCACCTCTCCAACTGCACGGCGGCCGTGGCCCGCAGACCCAAACCTGGGGGCAACTCCCAGGCCCGAGAGTCCGGGAACCCTGCCAGCCACAAGGAAAACGGCAGGGTGACTGAGACAAGTGATTCTCAAACTGTCACAGAATCATAAACCCTTTTGAGAATCTCCCAAATAATGAAGAATAAATTTAGAAACATAACATAGTAAAGAAGTAAGTTAAATAGTATGTCAGAAGGTCATAAATGTCCTTCTGAAAAGGACACTCCCTCCCCAGTAAAAAAAAAAAAAAAGCATACCCAAATGAACCGAAATTTTTGGTATAACTTAGGAAGTTCTTTTTTTTTTTCTGGAATTCTAAGATCATCTATCTGTTATTTATTTATTATTTGTAGTTGAAGTTTAGCTGATTTACAATCGTACATTAGTTTCAGGTAAACAATACAAGAGCGATTCAATGTCTCTGTAGATCAGATTCCATTTAAACTTCTCATAAAGCGCTGGTTGTCTCCCCTGTGCTGTACGATACATCCTCCAGCTGCTTTCTTTTCCACATTGGAGTTTGCCACTCTCAGTCCTCGACCCCTGTNGAAGTTCTTTTTTTTTTTCTGGAATTCTAAGATCATCTATCTGTTATTTGTTTTTTTATTGTTTGTAGTTGAAGTTTAGCTGATTTACAATCGTACATTAGTTTCAGGTAAACAATACAAGAGCGATTCAATGTCTCTGTAGATCAGATTCCACTTAAACTTCTCGTAAAGCGCTGGTTGTCTCCCCTGTGCTGTACGATACATCCTCCAGCTGCTTTCTTTTCCACATTGGAGTTTGCCACTCTCAGTCCTCGACCCCTGTCTTATCCCTCCCTCCTTCCCCTCTCCACCGGTAACCACCAGTCTGTTCTCTGCATCTGTGATTTTTAGCATGCCTGAACCCTCCGTGGGCACATTTAAGAACCAGTGCCCCTCCAGAGTATAGCCCACCCTGCGTGAGAGGAGGGGTCGGGGGAGGGTAAAGGTGGAGACAGAAGCTGGCGAGTCTGCCGGGACCCCAAGCTCCCTGAGCAGCTCCCTGAGCAGAGAGCCCAGCTCCCGGCTCCCGGCTTACCTGCAGCCCCATCTCTCCAGCATCGCATTAACTGAGCATCTCTGCTGGCTCAGTCCTGTTCCAGACATGAAGGAGGCACCAGTGAGCAGAAAACGTGGAGCCAACGCCCTCCCTGACCCCCGGAGCCTATATTTTCGTGGATGGATACAGAGAGTGAATAACCGAATAACAAAACTACACGGTTTATTCAAAGTGGTGCGTGCTGGGAAACAGAGGAAGGGATTTGGGAGGTTAAGAGGGCCTGAACAGGAAGGCAAGCCAGGAAAAGAGGGCACGTGCGCGTGTGTGTGGCCGGCTCGCTTTGCTGTGCGATAGTGTGAAGC
Organism: Antidorcas marsupialis; assembly: GCA_006408585.1. Classification (NCBI taxonomy): domain Eukaryota; kingdom Metazoa; phylum Chordata; class Mammalia; order Artiodactyla; family Bovidae; genus Antidorcas; species Antidorcas marsupialis. The sequence continues at coordinate 452,681 of SJYB01002372.1, read as the reverse complement.
AGCTGCTCTCCAGTGTGCGCGTGCGGTCGCTCAGTCGTGCGCCACTCTGTGTGACCCCGTGGACTGCAGCCCGACAGGCTCCTCTGGCCATGGGCTTCTCCAGGCAAGAATGGCGGGTTGCCTTTCCTGAGCCAGGGGGTCTTCCCGACCCAGGGACTGAGACTGTGCCTCCCACGTGTCCTGCTCTGCCAGGTGGGTTCTTTACCACTAGCACCACCTGTCAACACTCCAGTAAAATATTTAAAAGATAAAATTAAGTAAAACTAAAAAGTAGATAACCAACAAAGACCTGCTGTACAGCACAGGAAATCTACTCACTACTCTGTAATGAGCTAAATGGGAAAAGAATCTAAAAAGGGGGACCAGACCCTGGGGAGGCTCCACCAGGCCAGCAGCCAGGGCAACGAGCAAGCAGGTCAGGGTCTGAACAGACTCTGAAGGCAGACCCGGCAGCACTTGCTGAAGGATCAAACGTGGGACGGAAGAGAGACGCCCCAAGGCCGACCCCTGGGCCTGAGCCACTGGAAGGGTGCAGCTTCCGTCCGCGGAGATGAGGAAGACGCCGCCGGAGGAGCGGTTGGGAGACAGGACGAGGTCTCGTTCGGCCGCGTGTGTTGGTTAAAATGACTGATCGATGTTTGTCTGTTAGAGTTTGGCTCCCCGGGTCCTTGCACAGCACAAGGGCTCTCCTTGCTGCGTGCGGGCTTCCTTGTCCTAAGGCAAGGGGGGTCTCAGTCCCCCAGCCGGAGACTGAACTCGCGTCCCCTGCATGAGAAGACAGATTCTGAGCCGCCGGGCCACCGGGAGCCCCCAGCCGTGTTCTTTGTGAGATGGTCATTGGGCATCGCAGTGGAGACATGGAGGAGGCGTCTGACACGTGAGCCGGACTCCGCAGCCCACGTGGCCCCCTCGGAGCTGGCCTGTCTCCTCACGCATCTCCCACCGTGGCTTGCAGGTCCCAGGGTGGTTTCGCTGCGTGGGAGTTAACAGGATGAAGACGGGGGAGCGGGTCCCCGTCCTCAGGCCGTCTCTTCTCCACGCTGAGCGTGTCCAGCTCCGCCACACGCCCTCCCCCCGGTGAGTGTGGTCCTGCCCCTTGGCAGGTATGCCTGGCACAGAGCCTCCGGAGAGAACACAGCACAGTGGAGAAGAATGCCACAGACCACAGCCAGGGATCCAGCCCAGCCCTGTTCTCACCGCGGGACCCGAAGCAGCTTACTCAAGCCCTCTGTGCTCCAAGGTCTCTGAAGACAAGGAGATAACAGGCCTTCCTTTGCAGACTCCGTGACAGTGAAGGGAGATAACGCCTAGAGAGAGTCTAGACATGGTGAGCACGCGGGAAACGTGAGCATCCGTCGTCGTGGGTGGAGCTTGACTTTGTGCCAACCTCAGCCTGTGTTCAGTCCAGCCAGCCCTGGTCTGCCTCGGTTCACACAGCCTGCTCCAGCCCACGTGCTCAGGCGCCCCATTTCACAGACACGGGGCTGATGGTGACTCTGAGAGGCCAGATGACATTGCTCAGGCCCTGCAGCTGATTTTTGCTGTTCAGTTGCTCAGTTGGGTCCGACCCTTCGTGACCCCTTGGGCGGCAGCACACCAGGCCTCCCTGTCCTTCACTGTCTCCTGGAGTTTGTGCAAGTTCATATCCTTTGAGTCAGTGATGCCATGCAACCATCTCATCCTCTGTCGTCTCCTTCTCCTCCTGCCCTCAATCTTTCCCAGCATCAGGGTCTTTTCCAGTGAGTCAGCTCTCCGCATCAGGTGGCCAAAGTACTGGAGTTTCAGCTTCAGCATCAGTCCTTCCAATGAATATTCAGGACTGATCTCCTTTAGGATGGACTGGTTGGATCTCCTTGCAGTCCAAGGGAATCTCACGTGTCTTCTCCAACAGCACAGTTCAAAAGCATCAGTTCTTTGGCGGTCAGCCTTCTTTGTGGTCCAGCTCTCACATCCACACGTGACCACTGGAAAAACCGTAGCGACACTACCGCTGGTCAGGGCAAGCGCAGCCCCAAGTCTGGCTCGGGAGAGAGTCAGCTACCACCCTGAGTGAAGCTGTGGTGGGAACTGCAGGCTGGAGCAGGGAGCAGAGGAGAGGAGACAGGCAGCGCTGGGGGCGGGCTGTGCACTTCCAGCAGGAGGAGGGAGCAGAAACCCGGGCCCCCGAGGGGCCACGGACAGCGGGCCGGGGAAGTCTGCCGCGGACACCGGGCTGCCCCGTTAGAGCCACGGGGACCCTCACTCCCCGGCCCCATGAGTCGCCGGCTCAGCTCCGTCCCGCCCTCCTGCCCCCCAACCAGAGCCTGGGCTCTGCTCCCCAGCCCCCAGCTGGCCGTCCCCCTGGGCAGACTCCCTCAGAGTCAGACTGCAGACTGTCCTAGGGGCCCCACCCCAGAACACAGCCCCGGAAGCCAGAGGCCCTGATGCGCTGTTTGCTGTTCATCCCAGGGCCCACCGTGCAGTCAGGCCGCTTCCAGGCCTCAGGCTCCGTGTCCCTGAGCCAGTTCACTGCCTGCCCACGCCCCCCCTGAGTCTGCCCAGCACGCTCGTCCTTGCCCACCAGCGAGAGCCCCTCCAGGACTGCCTCCCTCTTCTCTGTCATCACCCGCTCCCTGAACGCCCTTAATCACACCCAGCTCCACCCACTGAACTCCATCACTTGGCTGGACCACTTCCTGTCCCCTCCTGACCACAGAGTGACCTCCCAGCGGCCCCTCCCTGGTCCATGCCCCCAACCCCCATCATACACACAATTCCGTCCTTCCTGCCGAAGCCAAGTGGGTCCTTCTCCCCCAGGACTCCTCGATGTCCTCAGGAGAGAGTCCATATCCCTCTGCAGGCCCTGCGTGGCCCTTGGAAGTTGGACTTCTTTGTAAATGTCTATCTGTTTGGCTGTGCCAGGTCTTAGCTGCAGCATGCAGGGTCTAGCTTCCCGACCAGGGATGGAACCTGGGCCCCTTTCACTAGGGGGCAGAGCCTGAGCCACTGGACCACCAGGGAGGCCCCGAAGCCGGCCTGCTCCCCTCTGCTCTGCCTGTAGGTCACTCCGCTCGTTTCAGGAGCCGCCACACTCCTCTATGCCTTTGCACATGCCATTCTTTCCACCCGGAATGTGTAAAGGCCTCCCTTGTCTGCAGGAGAGACATCCACCCCTCACATTCTGGAAGCACGTACAGGGAAACCCGTCCTGACTGCCCAGAGTTGTACAATTCCTCCTCAAGCTTGCACACCTTCCTGTGAATACTGTACTACATTTCTCACACTGTGCCTAAGGTTTGGAAGCTTCTCTCCCCTGTGAGGGAGTTCTTTAACAGGCTTATGATTTATTTAGGCTGAACATGAACACCCATACGTACATGTAAGTATAAGCAGCGCCCAGCTCAAGTAGGAGTCCATAAACATGTAAATAACGACTGTGTTGACAGACAGCAAGGATAGGAAGACAAAGGGAAGGACGAAAGAAAGAAAGAGTGATTGGATGGATGGATGGAAGGAAGGAAGGGGAGAGCGAAGATGGATGGATGGATACGTTAAGGAGCGAGGGTGGAGGAAGGGCAGAAAGTGACCGGAAGGAGATGAGGATGAAGGCTGGGCGGACGGGTGGCTAGAAAGACTGAAGTTTGGATGAAAAGAAGGAGAGGTGAAAGAAAGGGAAGAAGAATGACTCAGAGAATCGTTGGCTGGGAGGAGTGAGCGGACGGCTGGGTGAATGAAGGGCTGAGAGGATGGAGGGAAGAATGGGACGGAAGGGGACGCAGGGCGAAGAACGGGAAGGCTGAGTGAGTGCGCGAACAGTCAGACGTGATTCGTGGACAGAGGTGAGGTTTTGTGCCGGTGAGCTGGCTGACTTCCTCGCAAGGCAGGCTGGGGCTCCCGCGTCCTCCCTGTAGCTGGTCTCAGCTGCCTGCTCTGGTGTATTTATGCTGCACACTTTGACCTTAGACAACAAAGTCGTCATCCATTGGTGCTTATTCAGAAAAACCAGAATTCTGCAGACTGGTTAGTTCCGTAGATTAAGGGCGTGGCAGAGCGAGCAGCTCCGAGGGTGCAGCAGCCTGCCTGGGTGGCAGCCGGGACCCTGAGACCTCAGCCTTGGTCTCAGCCCCTCTGAGCCCCTGTGGACAGCACGCTGCTCCTCGAGTTGCTCACCTACTCTCCCGGGAGTCTCGCTCTGGGCTGTGCCTCGCCACTCACCAACCTGGAGAGAGGTTCTTTCATGGAGCAGTTTCGAAAAGGAAATGACCTCACCAGGGCTGAGGCTGCAGAGGTCCGGAGGAGGGCAGCCACTTTTCCACACACGGAGGGACTCTGAGCGGAGGAAAGGGATTGATCCAGGGCCCGCTTCTGGGTGCCCTGCCAGGGCCGCGGCGCAGAGGAGGTCTGGGCAGCGCTGGAGAGCAGGCCCAGCACCTGGGAATCCTCGGGGGAAGGTGAGCGGGAGGGCAGGGTGCCCCCCGGGGGCCCCCAGACCAGCGAGCGTGGAGGGGCCTTGCCTTGTGGGCAGGATCCAGGCTGAGCCCTGCCTGGGCCTCCAGCTCTCCCCGCGTTCTCAGCTCTTCACTGGGGGCTTTTTAACGAGGCTTCCAGAAGGCGCCTGGATTCCCGCGGTGCCCACACACTGCCTGTTGGCCGGCGTCCCGTGAGGCCGCAGAGACCCAGCAGAGCCGCGCCTGGGAGGCCGCAGCCCCTCTCTCTGCCGCCCCCGCACAGCCCCCTCGGGAGCCCCAGAGGGCGGCCTTGGGGTTTCCACTGCACAGTCCTAGACCCAGGCCCGTGGCAAGGGGACCCAGAGAGTCACACAGCTCAGGCACCAGCACGGGTTCTGGAAGGCAGCTTGAGGCGCGGGGAGGGCCTTCACTCTCTCAGCTTCTCTTGAGTCAAGTTTCCCTGCCTGCTTGCTTGCTTTTAGGTAGCCTGGGGACAAAGCATGCATTTTTGAAATGGCAACATTTTCTTTTCTTTTTCTCCTTTTCTTCCTGGAAAACAGTTCAGGGCTGTCTTTTCACGCTCCATGACCACAGTGACTGAGAAAAGTCTGCTCTGGAAAGCTGAGGGAGGGTCCAAGTTTCCTAGGGAGGCCGGGGCCTCGGGGTGAGCCGGCCGCTTTCCTCGCTGCCCGCGCGGTCACCCCACCCCTGCGGCCAGCCCCGGACTCCCTCTTGGCGGGCCTTGAGCCTGCTGCGGTTTTCAGTGCGGTTATTTTTCAGAGGCAAGAATCTGTGGGTTTAATTGCACCCCCGGAAGCATACCACCCTGCTCTGCTCCCGACTGCTGAGCTCCGTAGAGGCAGAGCTGGAGACTCCAGGTAAGGCGCGAGGCATTGTCACACTGACCGCTCACAAACACAGAGAGCTCTGTGTTTACTCAGCCAGAGTCAAGGCCTGGGAGCGTCTGCAGAGAAGCAGGCATGCAGGGCGTGATGCTGAAATGTCTTTCTGTGAATCAATGTTCCAGCTGTAGAGATGCAGGGCCAGGCTGTCGTCACGCTGTTGTTGGGGACTTTATTACTTCGTGTCTTGAAGGGTCCAGACTCCTTGCCTCCACTCTAACCCCCAGCAGTCATTTTTAGCATCTTATCCGGAGAGAAACTCAAGGCACGCACATTCAGGACCAGGGTCAGAAAACTTTCTCTATAAAGGGCCAGAGGGTGAATATTTTAAACTTTTTGGGTCTCAAGGTCGCCGTGGCAGCCATGCGACTCTGCACAAAGCAACCATAGGCAACAGTAGTCAAATGAGCACGGCTGTGTTCCAATAAAACTTTATTTACAAAAAACAGGCTGAGGGCCTGATCTGGCCCTTAGGTTATATTTTGCCAGTCTCTCTGTAGAAAAAGGACAGATATAAATGGCCAGAATGGCGAACATTCAGGAGGATGAGGGAAAGAACTGGTTGGATTTCTGTGTGGAGAAGACTTGGAGAGTTAGACATTCACCTCTTTAAAGCATCACAGGAAGGAGGAAGGACTCAGTGGTCCCAGAGGCAGGCTGTACTTGGTCGGGGGAGTTACATATATGCTAAAGGTCTGTCTAGTCAAGACTATGGTTTTTCCAGTGGTCATGTATGGATGTGAGAGTTGGACTGTGAAGAAGGCTGAGCACCAAAGAAC
>SJYB01002372.1:394297-440323 GCA_006408585.1 Antidorcas marsupialis | reverse complement strand
GAAGCGGGCGGGATCTTAGTTCCCCGACCAGGAAGTGAGCCCGTGCCTCCTGCGCTGGAATCAGAGTGCTGACCGTGGACTCTGCCAGGGAGGCCTCTGGGTCACTTTTGGGTTGTATCCTCCGTGTAAGTGATGGCGTGTGGTGCGTGTCCTCGTCTGGCGTGCTCCACTTAGGGCGATAATCTCTAGGTCCTTCATGCTGCTGCAAATGGCGGTGTTTCTCTTCCTGTGGCTGAGCACCATTCCACTACATACGTAGGTATACATGTAACGGAGTAGACATCTATCTGTAGAGAGCATGTCTAGACATCTGGCCGCCTCTTCCCCTGTCGTCTGCTGACGCACGTTTGCACAGCTTCCGAGTCCTGGCTGTTGTAGACAGTGCTGCTGTGAATGTTGTGGTTTTAAGCCACTCAGCGGTGGGGGCGGTTTGCTATTTTAAAACATTGAAAGGGGCTTCCCTGGAGGTCCAGGGGCTAAGGATACACCTTGCGGTGCAGGGGACACGGGTTCGATCCCTGGTCTGGGGAGGCGCCACATGCCGTGCGTGGGGCAACTGAGCCTGGAGCCCAGGCTCCCCAACGAGAGACGCCCCCGCAGCGAGAAGCCACGCACCCCAACTCCCGAGAGGCCCTCGCTCACAGCACCTAGGGAAAGGCCTGCTGAATGAAACAAGCATTTTTAAAAATGAACAGCAGCAAGCTGCCGTGTTGCTTGTAACCCCACGTTCCCACTGACACCCCTTCCTGGAGAGCAGCCCCCGGGTTGTGCCCTCCACTCCTGGGCCCCCTCCTCGCTCTCTGAGTCCCCCCGGGGTGGAGGCCGCCCCCTCCCGTGGAGTCTGCAGGGCCTCCTTCCCCCGAGGGGCTCGCTCCAGGGCTGGGGGCGTGGGGACTCGGCCGGATGGACACCCCTGCCTGCCGGACGCGGGGCCCGGGTCTGCATCCTCAGTGCGGGTGATCCCGGCAAAGTCCGCCGCCCTGGGCTCCTGCAGGCGCCTCTACCAGCGGCAGCACGAGGATGAAGCCTGGCTCGTCTTTAACTCCCAGCGGCCTTCACGTGCGCCCGGAAGTTTCACCCACGGCCAGGACCCCGTCAGGCCCTGGAGCCACACACGTGAGCCCAGGAAGAGGAGAAACGCTTCCCTTCTTCTCTCTCCACGCCACCCCCAGGCCCTGCCTTTCATGGGTGTTCTTCCCTAGCTGACAGACAGCTCCGTCCCAGGCAGGCGTCACTGCCCCGGATGTGGTCAGCACCACGGCCCCAGCGTGGTGACCCCAAGGAGCCCCAGCCTGGTGTTTTCCTGAAAGTCTGGGTGACCCCGCACGGGCGCAGGGTTCCGCTTTCCCCTGCAGTGCCCTTGGCCCAGGTCGGGACAGCTCCCTGCACGTGGCTTCTCCAGGAGAGATGGTGAAGTTTCGAGAGAGTCGGGCGGGGGCTGAAACAGGGCCCCAGAGGGAACCAGACCCGCCCTGGCTCTGTGACCTTGGCCTCTGGAGGAGCTGAGACGGCGGCCCTGCGGGGGCAGGGTGGCTGCTCAGGGAGATGACGTGGCTGATGTGCCTCGGCGGTGCCTGCTGCGCGGGGGCTGGGAGCGGCCGCAGCGTCGTGCCTGCCAGGTGGCCTGCCGCGGGCATGCAGCCCAGCGCAGCGCAGGCGGCCCCAGCCCCGGCCCCTCCGTTTCCCGGCTCTGACTGCCTGCTTCCACCCGACCTCACATTCTGGCCCCGAGCCCGTTCCTGTGAACTGATGGCTTGCCCTTTACTGTTGGACACCATTGTTTACACTATTGGAGTGTACCCGCGCCCCCCCTCAAAGTCCTCATGGTCCAGGGAGCCACAAGCCAGCTCCCTTCTGGGCGCGTGAGTCAGAACTGGCTCTTCTCCCTGTCCTGGCAGACCCCTCTCTCTTCTTGTTTACCCCAAACAAAGAGGAAAAGGCCCCGGAGAGCAGGGGGTTGGGAACTGTCCTTGGCGTCAGGGACAAACGGCGCGAGTCTGGGCTGCTGGAGCAACGTGACCCCCAGAGCACCTGGGGACGCCTCTGTCCCCACCAGCCGTCTGAGCCTGGGCAAGCTCCTTCTTGTCTTTGAGCCTCAGTTTTTTGTCTTTTTTGAAAAGGGTGCAGGAGTTGCAGTCGTGAGGCGTCGGGGCTGCCTGCCTCACTCGGGCTGAGCCAGGAGCCCACCCCCCCATCCCCCACACTGAATGGGTCATGACCCTGTGAAGCTGGTCCCCCCTTTTTTCCGGGCTCGCTGGCGCCCTCACCCCTCCCTACAGTCCGTGACGATGGCGTTTGCGCAGACTGGCTAGCCCTTTACACGTGGGTGCTGGGGGCGGGGCCTCCACCGCGTGCCCAGCGCCGGGCCACACGCAGAGAACCACCCAGAGCCAGAGGAACGAACACGCAGATATGTGATGTCTAGCTGGGCCTGAGAACCCTGGGGAGATGCTCCCAAGGAGCACCTTGGGGTGAGTCAGCAGGCGGAGGCAGGCGAGGGCAAGGAGCATCGTCTCGGCNCCCTACAGTCCGTGACGATGGCGTTTGCGCAGACTGGCTAGCCCTTTACACGTGGGTGCTGGGGGCGGGGCCTCCACCGCGTGCCCAGCGCCGGGCCACACGCAGAGAACCACCCAGAGCCAGAGGAACGAACACGCAGATATGTGATGTCTAGCTGGGCCTGAGAACCCTGGGGAGATGCTCCCAAGGAGCACCTTGGGGTGAGTCAGCAGGCGGAGGCAGGCGAGGGCAAGGAGCATCGTCTCGGCCCACCTGACCTTTGGAGAATTCCTAGACAGGGGCCAAGGACCAGCCCAGCCCAGCCTGCGGTAGGCCATGCTGACTTGGAGGGTGATGGATTTCCTCTCCCAGAATCCAGGGGCACTGGAGGCTCCTCAGCTGAAGAAATCTCCAGCACCCACAGGCCTGAGCTGCTCTGCTCTCCCCAAGTCAGGCTCATCCTGTGGCCTCTGTCATTTTCACGATCCCATTACAATGTTTTATCTGATAGACGTAATGTTTGATAAATGTTGTATTTAGTTTGAGCAATAATTAGGATGTGCTAGAGTCGGACACGACTGGAGCGACTTAGCAGTAGTAGCAGTAGGCACTATTCTTGGTGTTCAAAAAATATGAATTGACTTACTGCATCGATGCTCGAAGATGCTTTTTGTTCAGTCTCCAAATCACGTCTGACTCTTTGCGACCCCATGGACCACGGCATGCCAGGCCTCCCTGTCCATCACCAGCTCCTGGAGTTTACTCAAACTCATGTCCATCGAGTCGGTGATGCCATCCAACCATCTCATGCTCTGTCGTCCTCTTCTCCTCCTGCCCTCAATCTTTCCCAGCATCAGAGTCTTTTCTAAGGAGTCAGCTCTTTGCATCAGGTGGCCAAAGTATTGGAGTTTCAGCTTCAACATCAGTCTTTCCAATGAACACCCATGACTGGTCTCCTTTAGGATGCACTGGTTTGATCTCCTTGAAGTCCAAGTGACTCTCAAGAGTCTTCTCCAACACCACAGTTCAAAAGCATCAATTTTTCAGCATTCAGCTTTCTTTACAGTCCAACTCTCACATCCATATGTGACCACTGGAAAAACCACAGCCTTGACTAGAGGGACCTTTGTTGGCAAAGTCATATCTCTGCTTTTTAATATGCTGTCTAGGTTGGTCATGGCTTTTCTTCCAAGGAGATGGATACTGTTCATTACCTGAAACTCAGAGAGATTGAGTAGCTTTCTGGAGGTCACGTGGCTGACGGATGTTAGACCAGGGTTCTCTGCTTCCTTCTGAGAGGCAGCAGCTGAGAACAGGGCATAGCATGGCTCGGGATACGTCTCCGGACACAGTCTTGTCCCATAAGTTCCTCCAGGTGCCATGTGGGCCTCAGTTTCTTCGTCTGTAAAAGGGGACAATAATGGCCTGCTCTGGGGGCGGAGAGGGCTGGGGGCCTGGCTCCACTCTCTCCTTCCCACCCACCATCTGCCAAGGCTGGCTTGGAAGCACTTGCCACAACGATCCTGCTGGAATAAGCCACTGGGGTGGGAGGAGGTCAGAGCAGGGCGGGGAATGAGCCTTAGCCCTGGGGCTGGCTGCTCGAGGGGCCCAGGGTGCGCTCTGAACGCATGAGGCCAGGCGCACAGCGGCCATGGACCCTGAGCCGTGGGTGGTTTGCCGGTGGAGGAGGGGGGGGGGCGAGGGCGACCCTGATGTCAGATGGCCTCCCCAGCAAGGCCTGCCCCCACCTTCAGGAAATCCACTCAGTTCCCCCCGAAGGGCTCCCTGCGTGAGCGTCCTGCCAAAGTGCACAGGGCCCTGCGTGTGAGGACAGGCTCTGGGCGGGAGGAGGCCGAGCGGGCAGAAAGCCGTCAAGCACCCAGCGGGGAGGGGTGGTCGTCCTCCAGACCCGCCTCCGGCCTCAGCGCCCCCACGCTAGCTGTGCCGGGCCCCTGTGAGGGGAGGGCCAGCGGGGCCTCGGGCAGGGAGAGGGGAACCTAGCGCTCTGCCCCCGCCCCTGCAGGAAGGAGCCAGAGGGCACCTGGGCTGAAAGCCACTCGGAGCGCCGGCCTCCGGGCACCGCGCGGGCCTGTCCCGGGAGGCCCCCGGGTCGCCCTCTGACTTTCTCCCCGAAGGAGGAGACGCCGTGGGCGCGGCTGAGCCATCTGCGCAGCGACAGCGAGCCCTTCTCACGGGGCCTCCCTGGAGCGCCTGCCGCGCCCCCGTGGGGTCTGCGCGGAGTCCGGCCTCTGGCCAGCNAAGCCCCTCTCCTTGCTGTCTAAACGGGGGGGTGAGGCGGGTAATGACAGGCGGTGGATTCACGCAGGGCGTGACGCGCTCCTGCCAACCAGGACACACAGGAATGCCTCGGCTGAAAAACGAGGGGACATGAGAAAGTAATTCATAAAACACTTCACAAAAGAGTGGCTGATCAGCACTTGGGGGTAGGGGAACCACACTCACTGTAACAAAAATAAAGCAACAGCGACGTTTTCCTCTTTTCCTCCCAGTAGATCATCAAAAGATAAGAAATATTTCTCCTAGTGTTGTCAGAACTGTGGGGACATGGGAGCCCCTGCAAACTGACACTCTCACCTTCTAACTCTTGGCCACCAACATATACCTACCTCTACCTGTTCTTCACTTTCCTTGTCTGTAAAGTGGGCATGAAAGACCCACCTCACCGTTTTGAGGAGAGGATTAAATGAATTATCAGGTATAAAATGCTTAGAGCAGTGCCAGGCAGAGAAAAAGTGCTTAATTCATGGTGGTGTTCTTCAGTCCCTCAGTCATGTCCGAGTCTCTGCAACCCCATGGACTGCAGCGCACCAGGCCTCCTGTCTGCCGGGGTCCAGCCCCGGTGGATCCAGGGTAATTTGAAGGTGGGGGTGGAGTAGGCATCCTAGGAAAAACTTATTTAATTACAGATAGAGAGGGATTAGGAATTTAGCAGAGAAAAAGAGGCCAAATAACTTGGTTAACACAGGGTACCAATCACCACCTACGCAGGCCGCAGGCGTCTTCCCGTTCTCCCAAAGGAGAGGAGGCACTGAGGCCCCCCCCCTAGAAGCCCAGGCAGAATTAGTAGGCTTGGTGGGTCCTATGCACCAGATGGGAATTTGACCAGAAAATAGTAAGAGAGAGAGAAAGGGGCTGAATAACTTGGCTTACGTGGGGTACCAATAAAATTCCGGACAAGGAATTTGCACCATCTGAATGGCGGGCACCCACGCTCCAGATGGGAATTCAGCCAGAAAATTGGGGAGCAGAAAGGAACGACAGGAGGGAATCAGTCTTTCCGGAACTGATCCAATTTCTTTATTTTTCGGGTTTGTTTATATACCTTTTGTTACACATAGGGATGAATACAGAGTCACGCGGGGGTCAGCAGACCTGACCCTTGTCACAGTCAGGTATTTCATATAAAATTATACAAAGGTCTTATGAGTTTTTACATCATCTTCTGACCATGAGGTCCCCTGACAGTTTATAGCCCTTTCTGATACCGGTCAGTTAACCAGAAAGCTTACTTTTCCAGGAGTGATTTTTTCAGGCACCACCCTCCAAATAAAGTTGCATTCCTGTAGGGTGAGGGTGTAGTGAGTTACAATCAAGAAAGGAATTTACTTAACCTAAGGTTTAACATGATTAGTCTTAAAGGTTAATACTTATTTCTCTTATATGCTTAAAGGTTAATACTTATTTCTCCTATATGCTAGTTATATTTATTATAAGGGCAGGGAATATGGAGATTTAGCAGCAAACATCAGTCCAACAAATGAAAATCCTTCACCAATGTTCCCTTTACAATCTATTTAGTCTTAAGATAGTGATAAGGTTACATTTTTGCATAGCAAGGACACAGTGATTTATAACAAAGTACAGTAGTCTATAACAAAAGAGAAAATTCATTAATTCAAAAAGTCTAATATTGCTAACATCAAAAACTACTATCTTTCCTTTTCTATATTCCAAATACATTGATTAATATATTCTCAGGTGCCTAAGGATATGGAGGCCTGGAGGCAATCAAATGAGAAAAGCCCTATGCTAATACTCCAAACTCTCTGTGCTGTTTATGGTTGAGAGGTTGTCACACAAGCTAGTCTGTCAGCAGAGAAGTTTGACCTGAGACACCCTTGTCCCACCCAGGGCAGGGAATTAGCAGCGATTATGGACACAACAAATGAAAAAACCCTTTACCAATATAATTCCCAACCAACCCACTATACTAAGAATTTCTAACTTCCCACAAGAATTTGCCTTTAGTAAGTCAAAACATCTCGTGCGTCTCATGGTTGGAGGGCTCTTGTGGCCGGAGGAACCTATACAGGCAGGCTAGATAACCTTCAGAGTCCCACAAGGTGGAACACTCTAGTCACGCCCAGGAATTTTTACTGCTTTGGAGCTGCATGTTTACTCCTTCTCGGAGAGAAACGGTTGTGGGGGAGAGCTCCCCGTAAAGTGCTCTGGTTTTGGGGTAGATGCTCGGGAGCAGGGGAAATTCCTGAGGCTTGGTCACGCCTTTGCATGTGCCGAAGTCCCCTTCCTCATGACCTTTGCCATGGGCGGAGTTCCTCACGCTGGCCCCTAACACCTGTCCATCACCAACTCCCGGAGTTTACTCAAACTCACGTCCATTGAGTCAGTGATGCCATCCAACCGTCTCATCCTCTGTCATCCCCTACTCCTCCTGCCTTCAATCTTTCCCAGCATCAAGGTCTTTTCCAATGAGTCGGTTCTTTGAATCAGGTGGCCAAAGGATTGGAGTTTCAGCTTCAACATCAGTCCTTCCAATGAATATTCAGGACTGATCTCCTTTAGGATGGACTGGTTGGATCTCCTTGCAGTCCAAGGGACTCTCACGTGTCTTCTCCAACACCACAGTTCAAAAGCATCGATTCTTCAGTGCTCAGCCTTCTTTATTGTCCAACTCTCACGTCCATACGTGACCACTGGAAAAATCGAGGCTTTGACTAGACAGACCTTTGTCGGCAAAGTAATGTCTCTGCTTTTTAATATGCTATCTAGGTTGGTCATAGGTTTTATTACAAGGAGCAAGCGTCTTTTCATTTCATGACTGTAGTCACTATCTGTAGTGATTTTGGAGCCCAAAAAAATAAAGTCAGCCACTGTTTCCATTGTCTCCCCATGTATTTTCCATGAAGTGATGGGACCGGATGCCCATGGTAGCTACTTGTTATTTAAAAAGTAAGTTGGTACAGTCTTTGTAAAGGACAATTTGGAAACACAGTTTTAAATTGCCCACCAGTTCCTGACCTTTCCTGCTGGTTCAGATGGCAAAGAATCTGCTTGCAATGCAGGAGACTCAGATTTGATCCCTGGGTGGGAAAGATTCCGGGGAGAAGGAAATGGTGACCCACTCCAGTGTTCTTGCCTGGAGACTTCCATGAAGAGAGGAGCCTGGCTGGCTACACAGTTCATGGGGTCGCAGAGTCAGGAAAGACTGAGTGACTAACCCTTTCACTTTACTTTCCAGATCTAAGGAAACAATCAGGCAAGTGGGCAAAGAGCTATATAAAAGGATATGCATCAGAGCATTGTTTGAAAGAACAAAAAACTGGAAAAAATCCTAATGGCCTAATAGGAAACAGAATAGTTAGATTGTAACCCATCTATGCAATGGATTCCCGCCCAGCCATTAGATCACAGGGGACAGAGATGTTTGTATTGATATGGAAAGTTCTACCTGTCGCGCCAAAGGATGGAAAAGGAAGTCATGTGACTGCAAATACAGAGATCCCATCTATGTGAAATAGATTGGAAACATAAATGTGTAGGTTCTGTATTGTGTGTGAGGATATTCACTAGAATGCCAGCAGCGGCTTTCTCTTCAGGTAGCTTTTACTTTCTTCTTTACATTTTTCTGTATTATTTAAACTAAAATGCAAGCAAACATGGGCTTCCCAGGGGGACCCAATGGTAAAGAATCCACCTGTCAATGCAGGAGACGTGGGTTGGATCCTTAGGTTGGGAAGATCCCCTGGAAGAAGAAATGGCAACCACTCTAGTATTCTTGCCTGGAGAATCCTGTGGACAGAGGAGCCTGGCGGGCTGCAGTCCATGGGGCCGCAAGAGTCGGACACCGCTGAGCCCTTGCAGGCACACAAACAAACGGGTATAAAGTTTTTTTTTTTTTTCTTTTTAAAGTTTATCAAACCTTTTCTGTTGTTTAAAGTTCAAATGCAGCAAGTGTTGAATGGAGCCCTGAAGGCCTTGCGCTCAGCGTTTGTAAACGGAGCAGGGCTTGGAGACTCAGGTCGGGGAGAGTCGCCGTCTGCCTGGGTGGCGGGGTGTGGGGAAGACAGGGGGCCCGGGGTGGGGGCAGGAGGGGCCCTGCACGGTCAGGGCCTGCAGGGGTCTGGGGCTGCGAGGCGCGGCGAGGAGGGGGCAGCCGGGTCGCGAGGCTGAGGTCGGATCGCGGGGAGCAGGCCCGGTGCGGGAGGCGGCCCTCACCTGGAAGGCTGGGGCGGCCCTGCCCCTTCCTGGCCGCCCACATGCAGGCCTCACCGCTCGCCGGGCGCCTGGAAAAGGCAGGACCGGGGCTGCGGCCCTGACCGAGTCTCTCCCAGCCCCGCAAGGCCCGGGCTGCCCGTGACCCGCGCTGAGAGCTCGGAAGGGTCTGAGTCCGCCGTGGTCAGACGGCTCTCCCACCCCGGACGCCGATGAAGGCCGCCACGCAGCGTGACTGGTAACCAGGGCTCGGGCCAGAGGCGTCGCACACTCGCAGGGGCCTCGCGCTGCTTCTCTGAGCTCCGGCCACGGCCCCGGTTGTGCAGAGAGGCGCTCGCCCTCCTCGGCACTCGGTAATTCTCGGTGGGCCCTGTCCCGTCCCCTGTAGGGCGTTTAGCAGCGTTCTTGACCTCTACCTGTCAGATGCCGGGTGCGCCCCTGCCGGTTATATTGATGACCGATGCAGCCGAAGTGTTTGTCGCTCAGGTGTGTCTGACTCTTGGCGATCTCATGGACTGTAGCCCTCCAGGCTCTTCTGTCCACGGGATTCTCCAGGCAGGAATACTGGAGTGTGTTGCCATTTCCTTCTCCAGGGGATCTTCCCGACCCAGGGATTGCTGGGCCTCCTGCATTGCAGGCAGATTCTACCATCTGAGCTACAGCCCCAAATGTCTCCAGACGTCACCCCATGGCCCCTGGGTGGCACAGTCACCCACAAATGGGAACTGGGACCCCACAGTGACCTCTGTGTCCATCTGCCCTCTCCAGGACTGAGTGCTCCTCCCAGGCAGGGTCTCCGAGCCCCAGCTCAGGCTGGGTGCTCAGAAGGGCCTCAGCAGAGCTTGACCCCAGCCCTGCCTCCCGCAGACCTCTTCCCTCCCCACTGCGGAGTTGGGGGCAGGCAGGCCACGCCCCCCCGGGAAGCCCACCCCCAGCCCCGTCCCTGAGCAATGCCCACGCCTTCCCAGCCCAGGATGCTGAAAGCCCACTGCGNGAGCCCCAGCTCAGGCTGGGTGCTCAGAAGGGCCTCAGCAGAGCTTGACCCCAGCCCTGCCTCCCGCAGACCTCTTCCCTCCCCACTGCGGAGTTGGGGGCAGGCAGGCCACGCCCCCCCGGGAAGCCCACCCCCAGCCCCGTCCCTGAGCAATGCCCACGCCTTCCCAGCCCAGGATGCTGAAAGCCCACTGCGCCCTCCCACCTCCCCCAGCTCTGGTCTCCAAGTCACCATGATGAAAAGAAACAAATCCTTGGAGAGAAACAAGCTTCAATAACCTTTTCAGACACTACCCCCTCCACCCTCACCCACACACCAGGAAGCTGGCCTCCCGGGACACAGCCCCTGTGGCGGTGACTCCCTCTCCTTGGGTCTGCACACGCATCTTTCGCTCGAATCCTTCACGCCCATCCTCCACTCGCATCCTTTGCACGTACCTTTTGCACACATCCTTTGCACGCACCTTTTGCACGCATCTTTTGTGCACATCCTTCATTCGCATCTTCCCGGCCCTGGCACCTGCTCGCGGACACCGGATGCCATGCCACATCCTTAACATCTGAAGTATCTGCGATGAGTTACATTCTCAGGACAGCCCCCCAGAAGGCATGCTGTCAGTGCCGCGCCTCTAGACCTGCAGGCGGGGATGGCCAGGAGGGGCCCCGGGAAGGGGTGCCCCGGGCTGCAGGACCCCAGGTGCGGTGGGGGTGGGGGCTCACGAGGCCAGCCGGGGCAGGGAACAGCACAGCGGAGAGGTTGGACCTTCTCAGACTACTATCTGGAAGGGTGGTCACCTCCCTCTGCCCATGCTTAGGACAAGCACAGTAAACACAAAGCAAGAAGCCATTCCAGGCGGGTGGCCAGCAGGGCATGAAAGTCCTGACAGCTGCCTGGCTGGAGCTGGCAGAGCACCTGCGGGTTCAGGGACCCACGTGGTGACACGGATCGTCCCTTCGGAAGGACCCTTTGCACACCCCAAGTCCTGGACAAGAGCTCACGGGGCTCATGGGTGTCAGCAAAACCCCGAGGAGGAGGCTTTCAGATAGTCAGAGCAGAGCCACCACTCCAGGAGACGGACAGTCACCAGTCCCCGGAGAGGAGAGCCTGGAACTGACGACCCAGCCCCACTGCCGGGCTCCCCGTCCTCGGGCTCTGTTAGCTGCAGGGCAGGCTGTGGACTTCCTTTCAGAAGGGGCCTGCCAGCCAGCCAGCCACAATAAGGACCTTCATTTGCTGCCGCCTCAGGGCTTCTCAGCACTCCTGGTCCCCGGGGCCCATGGAGTATCTGAGCTTCAAATGCCTTCCTAGCTTTTCAGAGTGAAGGGGACCCCGGGCGGCCCTGTGACGCCACTGCCCCCAGGCAGGCAGGTGTTTTGGTGAGGGCGGGTGGTGAGTGGGACCCCGCGGGAATGTCAGCAGGGGTGCCATGGTAAGTCCACCCTTGTTGAGGTCCTTTAATGGACCGGAACCTGGTGGTCTGGAGTCGACTGATGAGAAAGTAAAGGAGAGAGAAAGATGCTAATAACCTTGGTTTACGCAGAAAGCCAATAAAGCCCCAGCATGGGGCTTGCTCTGTTTACGGAGGCCTCAGGCACCCTCTCGATGGGGTGAAGGTGCAGAGTGCCTTCTCGAGAGGGTCTTAGAATCCCAGGCAGGAAAGTGAACTCAGAGGGCCTCTGCGCTCCAAAGAAATAGCCTGAGAGAGAAAGAGAGAAAGAAAGAGAAAGAAAGACTCGGGGACCAGAGCTCTGATGGAGCAGAGGTGTTTTAATCACATGCTGTGGGCATATATACTGTAGTTATTCTGAGCAAAGATAAAGATTAAAATTCCAGACTTACAAAACAGAGGTGATCCATATTAAAGAGAGAGAGAGTTGCAAACAATCACTTTTACCGAACAGTTCACAGGAAGGAAGAGGGTGCTTATCACCATATAGGAAAACTAACAAAGGCAAGCCCAGGAGGCTTGCTCGAATTAATAAGGAACAGAGAACTCCTGACAGATCCAGACCAGCACGCAGGAAGCCTCCTGTTAAATGCTTTCTGACACACCCTAAAGGAAATCAACCCTGAATATTCAGTGGAAGGACTGATGCTGAAGCTCCAACACTTTGCCCACCTGATGCAATGAGCATCATTTTTCATTGGAAAAGACCCTGATGCTGGGAAAGATTGAAGGCAGAGGAGAAGGGGACGACAGAGGACAAGATGGCTGGATGGCATCACCGACTCGATGGACATGAGTTTGAGTGAACTCCAGGAGTTGGTGATGGACAGGGAGGCCTGGCGTGCTGCAGTCCANGAAGGGGACGACAGAGGACAAGATGGCTGGATGGCATCACCGACTCGATGGACATGAGTTTGAGTGAACTCCAGGAGTTGGTGATGGACAGGGAGGCCTGGCGTGCTGCAGTCCATGGGGTCGCAAAGAGTCAGACACGGCAAGAACAGTCTCATGGCAGGAAGAAACAAAGGCTGAGCACGGCAGATCGACGTTGTCTGGGTCTGGGGGACACTGTGTTGTGACCAAGACTCTGGGGTCCGGGATGAGCAGGACCAGGGACGAGGCCCCTCCCGCTCCGGGTGAGCTGCTGTCTGCAGCAGGGGTGCTTCTGACTGGGCTCCCTGTCTCTGGGGCACAGCTGCTTGGGATCTGGGGTCCCTTCCTCTCCTCCGCAGGGAGTGCAAACCTCTGGGCCTCCTGGGCCTCTGTCTTCACATTGCCCTGGAGGATGGCGCTCATAGCCGTGTACAAGCTCCAGACGTTTTCACTGACCTCCCCTTCCTTTTCCTAAGCATCCGAATCTTGGTTTTGTTTGAATCAGCAGCGTACCCAGGGCTGTGGGACGAATCCTGCCTCCCTGATGGTGCTGTGCCTTTTCTCCAGATTCTCTCTTACCTGAGCTCCCTTGCAAGCTCTAGGTAGCCACTGATTCCGTCCCAGGCAATGAAATATCAGGGGACATCTGCGGGGAGGAAGTTAGGGAGACATTTGGGAGAACTTTTGCTTCTCCATAAAAGGGACAGATATGAAAGGAGAGTTCTCTAAGGCCATTGCTCCTCCTTTTCATGCTGGGATGTAGGCGTGATGGCCAGAGGAGCAGCAGGCATCCTGCAACCGGGTGGCATCAGGCTAACACCTAGGATGGTGCACAAAGATATGAAAAGAACTTGGGTTCTTGATGACCTCACCAGACTGCCAAGTCACCCTGAAGCCCCCTACATCCAGGATTCTTGTTGAACAAGGACGTGCTGTACTTGTGGCTTAGCTGGGTTCTGACACTTGCAGCCAAACACATCAGGGCGGCAGTGAGGTGTGTCTTGCTCAGCGTGAGCGTGTGTGACCCGCCCGGCATGGTGGTTGTAATCACCTGGCATGTGTGTGCCTATGCATGCACTTGGTCACTTACCCACGTGGGTGTGCGGGGATGGGTGATGGATGTGTGAAGTATATGCGCACACGTGACCTCCAGAGTTGAAATGTGATTCAAGTCCAAGTCTTGTGACTCGGCACAGCCCTGGGGCACAGCCCTTCCTTAACTGAGCTCAGAGGATGGTGGCAGCTAACTGAGCTGGAAGTTTGTGTGCCAGGTGCCAACATGGCCCAGTGGGAGGGCCAGTTCCGGCTCTGCCTGGCAGGGGAGAAAGTGAGGCTCCTAGACACTAAGCGATGTGGCCAAGTCACAAGCTGAGAAGTGGGGAGGCTGGACTTGAACCAAATTTTCTGCTTCTCTACGTGGCCTCAAACAGCACTGAGGGCATTGGAAGGCTACACTCTGCACACACACATGTGGTGTGTGCATATAAGGTGTGTGTATGGGAGTGTGTACAGGGTGTGTGTGCAAGGGTGTGNAAGTGGGGAGGCTGGACTTGAACCAAATTTTCTGCTTCTCTACATGGCCTCAAACAGCACTGAGGGCATTGGAAGGCTACACTCTGCACACACACATGTGGTGTGTGCATATAAGGTGTGTGTATGGGAGTGTGTACAGGGTGTGTGTGCAAGGGTGTGTATGCAGGGGTATGTGTGTAGGGTGTGTGTGCAGCGATGTGTGTGCAGGGTGTGTATAGGGTGAGTGTGCAGGGATGTGTGTGCAGGGTGTGTGTAGGATGTGTGTGCAGGGGGGTGTGTATAGGGTGAGTGTGCAGGGATGTGTGTGCAGGGGTGTGTGTATAGGGTGTGTGTGCAGCGATGTGTGTGCAGGGNGTGTGTGTGCAGCGATGTATGTGTAGGGTGTGTGTGCAGGGTGTGTATAGGATGTGTGTGTAGGGTGTGTGCGCAGGGATGTGTGTGTGGGGTGTGTGCGGGGTGTGTGCAGGGGTGTGCAGGGGCGTGTGTGCAGCGATGTGTGTGTGGAGGAGCGTGCGCATGCAGGCCAGCTGCATGGGCTCGCCCAGACTCCCAGGCTCTGGCAGGCCTGCCCCTGTGCGCTGACTGCCTCCAGCTCCCAGGGCGCTGGGGCCTGCCTCTCCCTTCTCCAAAGCAGCGTCCGCAGCAGCCACGGTCACAGCCCAGGGGACGCACCGCCTCCCCGTTTGTCCTGCCGCCGCGCTGCCTGGGCTGGTCCAGGCCACCACTGGCGGGCGGGTTTCCTGCCCCCCACCCCCGGCCCTTCGCCTTTGTGGCTGGCTTTGCNGCAGGCCAGCTGCATGGGCTCGCCCAGACTCCCAGGCTCTGGCAGGCCTGCCCCTGTGCGCTGACTGCCTCCAGCTCCCAGGGCGCTGGGGCCTGCCTCTCCCTTCTCCAAAGCAGCGTCCGCAGCAGCCACGGTCACAGCCCAGGGGACGCACCGCCTCCCCGTTTGTCCTGCCGCCGCGCTGCCTGGGCTGGTCCAGGCCACCACTGGCGGGCGGGTTTCCTGCCCCCCACCCCCCGCCCTTCGCCTTTGTGGCTGGCTTTGCTGCACCTGCTTCCTTCTCGTTTGATGCCAAATCCCCAGATGAGGGGGGCTCCCCAGGCTCTTCCGGCCGCGCCAGCCCAGGGGTGGGGTGGGGACCCTGTGTGATAGCGAGCTGGCAAAGGGCAGCAGCAGCTCAAAGAGACATCCTGGGCTCCTCGCCTGCCCTCACCCCTTCTTGTCCTAGCGGATCTTTCAGTCTGTCCTGAAGTCAGGGTCCCCTAGGACCTCAGGCTCTGGCTCAGAGGTTGCCCAGGCACTGCAAAAGGAAGAGGAAGCCCTCCCACTCTCAGCTGATGGGACCTGCCTCCTGCGCTCCTGGTCCTCACCTCCCTGTCTGCATCTCTGGTGGGAGAGTCCTCCCAACCTGGAGCTCAGGGCAGTCCCGCTTCCTGGGCCCACCCAGTCCCTCCGGGGCCCCAGCTGGAGGCCTCCCTTGCACAACTTTCTCACAACAAGAGTGCTGTCTTGCTGTCCTCCCCCCAGGGAGTCTTTGATCGAACTTGGGCCCCGAGCCAAAAAGTCACTAAAAGAAGGCACAGCCAAGAAGAGGGGAAAATTGCTCTTCTGACAGGACAGAGCTAAACATCGCCACGCGCCAAGGCTCTCGCCTCCCCAGGAGCTCAGGGGAGCTTCTCAGGGTGGGTGCAGGTGGGCAGGGATGGGCAGAGGTGGGGGCTGCCATCTAGCCAGGAGCCCAGCTTCACCCCTGACTCGAGCTGAGGGCCAGCCCCTGAGGATGCCACCTGGCCCCTGGGGTGGAGCAGCTCCGGTGAGGAGGGCCTCCTGAGGCCCCTACGGCTCGTGCGTGTGTTTGGGGGGACACCGACCTGTGCCCCTCGCAGGACAGATGACCCCCTGAGGCCTGGGAGCGGTGACCCGCAGGGTGCCACGGAGCAGTGAGGCAGCCCTGGCTGTTCTCACGCCCCCTGCAGCCCCCGAGGCCGTCACCGGCCTACGGGAGGCAGCGCAGAGTCAAGGCAGGGCTCCCGTCTCGCCGGGTCAGCTCCTTGCCGCAGAAGCTGAGGCCTGGAGTGGGCTCTCTGGCAGGACAGGAGCTGAACACCCGGCTCATGTTCCTCCCTGCGTCCTGCCCAAACCAAGTAGTCGGTGCTTTTTTTTTTTTTTTCACTTTGGCTGTTTTCAGCATCTTGGTTCCCTACACAGGGATCGAACCAGCGCCCTCGGGGGTGGAAGCACAGTCTTCATCACTGGACCTCCATTCAGAGGAAGTCCCCGAAACTAAGTAGTTGCATGTGGGGCTGTTGACTAAAAAGACGCACACAGCGAGAGTCGTGAGTTACGTGCTGTTTGGGCAAAAAGAGGACTGTAGTCCGGGAGACAGCACCTGAGATGCTCTGAGAGGGAGCTCCATAGAGGCAGCGGGGGAAGGTCAAGACATAAGATGCTGGTGAAGGGGAGTTTAGAGCAATCGAGGACTCATTTTACAAAAGGTTTTCTGCCAGTCAGGAGGAGCTGATGTCTCCGGAAAGGGGTTTAGTGCTTCTCTAGAAACGAGGAGATGTGAGGATGAGGACCACGAAATCCGTTCCTGCAAACATCGAGCTGTCGGAAGACCTGCTCCACCAGGTTCCCCGGGCGCAGAGCGCCTCCCTGCAGCCTGGACCCCTCAGCGGCTGTGGAAGGGCGTAGTCTCCACAGGGCAGATGGCAAACGCCTTGCTGTTTGGTTGCTGGCAGTGCCCTTGGCGGGCGCCCATTCGTAGTTGACAGGACCTAGTGCTCTGGGTCTTCAGTACATGATCCCAGTTGCTTTTTACAACAAACTGGCAGCTTAGGCCCCCATTACCCTCCCATTTACAGATGAGTGAGTTGGGAAGGCAAGGAGACAGACCCAGGGTCACACGTGGGTCTGCTACACGGTGGGACTGAGACCTGGGGCGCCTGACCCTGGTGTCCACGGCCTCTGACGCAGGCCTCCCTTCGCTGCTCCCCTGGCCACGTGCTGGTGGGAAGGTGCACGCTCCCTCTGCAGGGCGCCTGGCGCATCGCGGGTGCCCAGTGGCCGGGGCACGGAATCGAGAGCCGGCACACTGAGCAGACACAGCAGCTGGTGGAGACGCCATGGGGGAGACGGGAGGGGAGGGGCTGAAGCAGCGGCCAGGGCGCCCCGGTGGCTCAGACGGTGCAGAGGCCACCTGCAGTGCAGGAGACCTGGGTTCAACCCCTGGGTCCAGAAGATTCCCCTGGAGAAGAAAATGGCACCCAGTCCAGCATCCTTGCCTGCAGAATCCCACGAACAGAGGAGCCTGGTGGGCTGCAGCCCGTGGGGTAGGTCGCAGAGTCAGATACGACCGAGTGAGTAACGCTAATCCTGTGAGCAGTCCCAAGTGCAGCCTAAGGGTATGCTGTGGTTACGGAAGGAGCAACCCCAGAGCATGGAGTTTGTCTGCTCAGGAGGAAGGACAGGCCAGGGCCCATGAGGATGAGGTCAGGGCCTTTCAGGGAGCAGCCGAGCAGAATGCACGGGTCTGTCAGAGATCCAGCCGGGCAGTGGCGGGAGACCCTATAGGCTGAACAAGGCAGCTGGCGGCTGGACGGCTTCTTCCGGGCACTGCAACTACCTGGGGGTGACCGAGAGACACCCGGCTCTTGTGGGTGTCCCCCAGCCACAGCCCTCCTTGGCTTCTGGAGCTTCTGCTGAGAGCCTCCCCCATCACCTGCGCCCGAAGGTAGCATCACATTCCCGGAGAGGAGTCAAGGCGGACCCCCAGCCTGACGCTGCCCCTTCTTGAAGCCGCCTCCGGACCCCACACGGCGCCCTGCCCTCCCAACCTCTGTGTGACACCAGAAAGGACCAGGTGTCCCAGAGAGACCCACCCCTCCACTGGGGACAGGGGAACTGAGCCTGGGTGGGTTGCCAGGGCAACGGCAGCCCCCAGGGAGGCAGGCCTGATGGCTGAGCGGAGGCGGGAGCCGGGTGCTGGGGACTCACAGCCCAGCCTCCTTCATGCTTAAGTGCTGTTAGCCGATGTGAGTCTGTGCACGCATGGGTGTGCAAGCAGGAGTGTGTAATGGGTGTGCGTGCCCTGGCGCATGCCTCTGTGGGCCTGTAGGCTCGATGCTGCGGGGAAAGGAGAGGGGAGGAGAGGAGAGGGGAGGGAGGGAAGGACGCCTCGCGAACCCTTCCAGTCTCCGGGACACAGTTCACTGTGTAGACGAGGAAGCTGGGCTCAGGAGAAGGTGCTTCCCCGGGCCTCCTGCTCCGAGCCCAGGCTCTGCCCCTGAGGCCTCTGCCCCGAATCACACGTTTCTCTCTGTCCTGATGGACCGCGTGCCTGGTCCTCTTGAGCGGAGCTCCAGGCTCACTGGCCAGCCCTGCTCCTGGGACAGGTTCAGGGCCTCTGTGTGGAGGCCCCAGGCAGATGGAGCGTTTGTGCAGGGCAGAGCCTGGGCCTGTGGGGCTGAGGGTCGGGGGAAGGTGGTCGGGGGAAGGGCACTGGGTGCTGGGCTGGATCCCACCTGCTCAGCTGAGCACCGGGGGCTGAGGGTCCTGAGTCCCCTGGGTTCCTCCTGCTGTGCCCCCATCACCAGGAGGGGTGCCTGGGCAGCCCCTGACCTGCAGCCTCATTGGAGGCCAGGCTCCTTCCCCACCCAGCTTGCTCAGGGAGAGAGGGCCATGCTCCTTCTTCCAAAAGACTTGGTGGGAAGAGCCAGGGACAGAGGGTGGGTCAGGCTTCCCACCCCAGCCGCTCACCAGCCTCATGACCCAGGGGACATTTCTTATCTTCTCCGAAGCCTTGGTCTTTTCACCTGTAACAGGGCACCCACCAGACTGCCTGGGCTGCCACGGCGAAGTACCCCACACGGGGCTTAGACAGCAGACCGCCATTTTCTCAAAGGTCCTGCTCACGTCCAAGAGCAGGATGTGGCAGGGCTGGTCCCGGGGCTTGCAGACGGCCGCCTCCTCCCCGGGTCCTCAGCGGTCCTCCCTGGGTCCTCGGCGGTCCTCCCCTTGTAGGTGGCTGTCCTCGTCTCCTTTCTTGTCTCCCGGGCAGCTTGGGTGTGTCCACCCGCAAGGCTTCCTATAGACGGTTCGCGTCTTTAAGGCCCTGTCTCTAAAGCGATCACACTCTCGGGTCCTCCCCGGGGAACTTGGGGGTTGTTGCTGTTGGGTCGCTAAGGCGTCGAGCTCTCTGTGGCTCCGTGGAGCGCAGCCCAGCAGGCCTCCCTGTCGCCCACTCTCTCCGGGGTTTGCTCGAGTCCTTTCGGTCCCGCCGTCTCATCCTCGGGGCTGCAGCTCAGCCCCTGACGGCGTGATGCGAGTGGCAGCCTCGGGCTTGCTGTGACGGTTAATCACCGCAGAGCGCGGCCTGGTCTGGGGTCGTCACACATTGTGTCCGTGACCCTCACGCCCGCGGGGAGCGCAGGCCCGCACCGCCGGGCAGTGGGGCCCCAGGGCTGGGAGCGTGGCCCGGGTGGGCCCTGGGCTGGGGCGCAGCTTTCTCAAGCCTGCCCTGCCCACCCCACTGCAGGGACGGGCAGGCGTGCACCGTTTCCAAGGGCGGCCTCCACACCCGCGGACCAGCGGGCACAGCCCAGCCTTACCGCGAGTGGGGCGCATAGCAGAGCCCCGCACTTCCTGGACGGGGAAACTGAGTCACGGGGGAGCCGTCACTGCAGCAGGGGCTGGGGTGCACCGGGGCTGCAGGCCGGCCTGCGTCCCGAGCTCCGGCGGGAGAGGAGGTGGGCCTGGCCTGAGCGAGGGAAGGGTCCCCGGGCCCCGCCCCCCGAGCCGCCGCCCCCGGAGCCGGCAGCGAGGCCGGGCCGGGCTCCTGAAACCATTCCTAAAAAGGAATCAGGCTGCGGCGGCCCGGGCTATTTTTAGACAATTGTGTTGAAAAATTCCCAGAGTACATGCGGCACCATGCATTTTCTTCAGGAAGAGAGTGGAGAGGGAGCGACTGGATGCCCCCTCCACTGGGAGGGTCCCCGCAGGCGGAGCGGAGCCTGCAGCAGCGCCCAGGGCCTCGGGCCAGGGCGGGGCTCCCCTCCGTCCCTCCTCGTCCTGGGTTTTCAGCGGGCCGGGGGCCACGATCACCCCCTGTCACAAGTGAGGAGACTGAGGCCATTGGCCCTTGTCCTCATCCTCAGTCTTTACTTAAAAGAGAAAAGCTTAACATTTTTTTTCTATTCCTTTAAAAAATAGTTTGTTGGAATATAGCTGCTTTACAAGGCTGCGTTAGTTTTAGGGGCAGCACAGTGACCCAGTCCCACACGTGCGTGGGCATCCAGCCTTCAGATCTTTCTCCCGTATGGGCCGTCACAGGTCACCGAGTGGGGACCCCGAGCTGCACGTACCCGTCGTCCACTTTATATATAATGGTGTGTGGGGCTTCCCTGGTGGTTCAGCAAGAATCTGCCTGAGACGCGGGAGATGTGGGTTTGATCCCTGGGTTGGGAAGATCCCTTGGAGAAGGAATGGCAGTCCACTCCAGCATTCTTGCCTGGAGAATCCCATGGACAGAGGAGCCTGGTGGGCTACAGTCCATGGGGTCACAACACCGCTGGACAGGATTTAGTGACTAAACAGCAAGCAGTGTGTCTAACTCACTTCCAATCTCCAGATTTATCCCTTCTCCTGCCCCCACGCCGCTTTCCCCACTGGTAACCGTAAATTTGTTTTTTACATCTGTGACTCTTATTAAAAAAAAAATTCTTAAAATGATACAAATGGACTTATTTATAAAAACAAAAGCAGACGCACAGACTTAGAGAACAAGCATACGGCGGCCAGAGGGAAAGGATGGGAGTCTGGGAGGGACACGGACACACCGCTGTATTTAAAGTGGATGGCCAGCAAGGACCTGCTGTATAACACGGAATTCTGCTCAACGTTATGGGCCAGTCTGGACGGGAAGGGAGCTTGGGTGAGAAAGGATACATGTGTGTGTGGCTGGCCCCCTGTTCACCTGTTCACCTGAAACTATCACAGCAGTGTTAATCAGCTATTCTCCCACGTAAGTTATAAAAACCCAGCTTTGTTGGGAGTATAACTGATGCACAGAAGGCTGCACATAATTAAATACTTCAACTTGATATGACCTTCGTTTAAACCAAGGGGGCCAGCACCGCAGTGCAGACNATGGTATGATCACTCACCTAGAGTCAGACATCCTGGAATGTGAGGTCAAGTGGGCTTTAGGAAGCACCACTAAGAACAAAACTAGTGGAGGTGATGAAATTCCAGTTGATCTATTTCAAATCCTAAAAGATAATGTTGTGAAAGTGCTGCACTCAATATGCCAGCAAATTTGGAAATCTCAGCAGTGGTCACAGGACTGGAAAATGTCAGTTTTCATTCCAATGCCAAAGAAAGGTAATGCCAAAGCATGCTCAAACTACTGCACAATTGCACTCATCTAGCAAAGTAATGCTCAAAATTCTCCAAGATAGGCTTTCACAGTATGTGACCCATGAACTTCCAGATGTTCAAGCTGGTTTTAGAAAAGGCAGAGGAACTAGAGATCAAACTGCCAACATCTGTTGGATCATCAAAAAAGCAAAAGAGTTCCAGCAAAACATCTGCTAAGTCACTTCGACCCCATAGATGGCAGCCCATCAGACTCCCCCATCCCTGGGATTCTCCAGGCAAGAACACTGGAGTGGGTTGCCATTTCCTTCTCCAATGCATGAAAGTGAAAAGTGAAAGTGAAGTCGCTCAATTGTGTCTGACTCTTTACAAGCCCATAGACTGCAGCCTACCCAGGCTCCTCTTCCATGGGATTTTCCAGGCAAGAGTACTGGAGTGGGGTGCCGTTGCCTTCTCCATCTTACAGGTTAAACTATCTGAAACATTGGCTTGAGCTCTGCCCACTTCACACAGACACAGCATCTGATGTGCTGTTTCTATTAACCNATCCCTGGGATTCTCCAGGCAAGAACACTGGAGTGGGTTGCCATTTCCTTCTCCAATGCATGAAAGTGAAAAGTGAAAGTGAAGTCGCTCAATTGTGTCTGACTCTTTACAAGCCCATGGACTGCAGCCTACCCAGGCTCCTCTTCCATGGGATTTTCCAGGCAAGAGTACTGGAGTGGGGTGCCGTTGCCTTCTCCATCTTACAGGTTAAACTATCTGAAACATTGGCTTGAGCTCTGCCCACTTCACACAGACACAGCATCTGATGTGCTGTTTCTATTAACCATTTAAGTAATAATCAGTAGCCATTTCCTCAGGGTGAGAAGGTTCTTCTCCAGCCACATAATATTTTTGGATATGGTTTCCAGAATAATTTGAAATATATCCAGATGTGATCCTTGGTCCTTAAGAGATCCACAGAACAGTTCCACCTTCTGCAACTCATCCTTGGAAGAAAAACGAGATGTTGTACCAGACACAATCATTCTTATGGTGAATGAGCCCAAATCAAATTTTTTTATTTAATTCTTCTTTATTGACAATGCCAAATCTTTTCACTACATGGATCACAGTAAATTTGGGAAAATTTTTCAAGAGATGGGAAGACCAGACCAACTGACCTGCCTCCTAAAAATTGTGTATGCAGGTCAAGAGGCAACACTTAGAGCTGGAAATGGAACAACAGACTGGTTCCAAATAGGAAAAGGAGTATGTCAAGGCTGTATATTGTCACCCTGCTTATTTAACTTATATGCAGAGTACATCATGAGAAATGCTGGGCTGGAAGAAGTGCAAGCTGGAATCAAGATTGCTGGGAGAAATATCAATAACCTCAGATATGCAGATGACACCAACCTTATGGCAGAAAGCAAAGAAGAACTAAAGAGTCTCTTGACAAAAGTGAAAGAGAAGAGTGAAAAAGTTGGCTTTGAATTCAACATTCAGAAAATTAAGATCATGGTATCGTGTGCCATCAGTTCAGTTCAGTTCCTCAGTCATGTCCCATTTTTGTGACCTCATGAATCACAGCATGCCAGGCCTCCCTGTCCATCACCAACTCCTGGAGTCCACCCAAACCCATGTCCATTGTGTCGGTGATGCCATCCAACCATCTCATCCTCTGTCATCCCCTTCTCCTCCTGCCCTCAATCTTTCCCATCATCACGGTCTTTTCAAATTAGTCAGTCTCCACATCAGGTGGCCAAAGTATCGGAGTTTCAGCTTCAACATCAGTCCTTCCAATGAACACCCAGGACTGATCTCCTTTAGGATAGACTGGTTAGATCTCCTTGCAGTCCAAGGGACTCTCAAGAGTCATCTCCAACACCATAGTTAAAAAGCATCAATTCTTCTGTGCTCAGCTTTCTTTATAGTCTAACTCTCACATCCATACATGACTACTGGAAAAACAGTAGCCTTGACTAGATGGACCTTTGTTGGCAAAGTAATGTCTCTGATTTTTAATATCCTGTCTAGGTTGGTCATAATTTTCCTTCCAAGGAGCAATTGTCTTTCAGTTTCATGGCTGCAGTCACCATCCACAGTGATTTTGGAGCCACCCAAAATAAAGTCAGCCACTGTTTCCACTGTTTCCTCCTCTATTTGATATGAAGTGATGGGACAGGATGCTGTGATCTTAGTTTTCTTAATGTTGAGCTTTAAGCCAACTTTTTCACTCTCCTCTTTCACTTTCATCAAGAGGCNATTTTGGAGCCACCCAAAATAAAGTCAGCCACTGTTTCCACTGTTTCCTCCTCTATTTGATATGAAGTGATGGGACAGGATGCTGTGATCTTAGTTTTCTTAATGTTGAGCTTTAAGCCAACTTTTTCACTCTCCTCTTTCACTTTCATCAAGAGGCTCTTTAGTTCTTCTTCACTTTCTGCCATAATGGCGGTGTCATATGCATATCTGAGGTTATTGATGTGTCTCCCGGCAATCTTGATTCCAGCTTGTGCTTCATCCAGCCCAGCGTTTCTCATGATGTACTCTGCATATAATTTAAATAAGCAAGATGACAATATACAGCCTCAACATACTCCTTTTCCTATTTGGAACCAGTCTGTTGTGCCATGTCCACTTCTAACTGTTGTTTCCTGACCTGCATACAGGTTTCTCAAGAGACAGGTCAAGTGGTCTGGTATTCCCATTTCTTGAAGAATTTTCCACATTTTATTGTGATCCACAGTCAACGACTTTGGCATTGTCAATGAAGCAGAAATAGATGTTTTTCTGGAACTCTCTTGCTTTTTCAATGATCCAGTGGTTGTTGGCAATTTGATCTCTGGTTCCTCTGCCTTTTCTAAAACCAGCTTGAACATCTGGAATTTCATGGTTCACATATTGCTCAAGCCTCTCTTGGAGAATTTTGAGCATTACTTTACTAGCGTGTGAGATGAGTGCAGTNTACTCCTTTTCCTATTTGGAACCAGTCTGTTGTTCCATGTCCACTTCTAACTGTTGTTTCCTGACCTGCATACAGGTTTCTCAAGAGACAGGTCAAGTGGTCTGATATTCCCATTTCTTGAAGAATTTTCCACATTTTATTGTGATCCACAGTCAACGACTTTGGCATTATCAATGAAGCAGAAATAGATGTTTTTCTGGAACTCTCTTGCTTTTTCAGTGATCCAGTGGTTGTTGGCAATTTGATCTCTGGTTCCTCTGCCTTTTCTAAAACCAGCTTGAACATCTGGAATTTCATGGTTCACATATTGCTCAAGCCTCTCTTGGAGAATTTTGAGCATTACTTTACTAGCGTGTGAGATGAGTGCAGTTGTACAGTAGTTTGAGCATTCTTTGGCAGTACTTTTCTTTGGGATTGAAATGAATACTGACATTTTCCAGTCCTGTGACCACTGCTGAGATTTCCAAATTTGCTGGCATATTGAGTGCAGCACTTTCACAGCATTATCCTTTAGAATTTGCAATAGCTCAACTTGAATTCCATCATCTCCACTAGCTTTGTTGGTAGTGATGCTTCCTAAGGCCCACCTGACTTCACATTCCAAGATATTCAGCTCTAGGTGAGTGGGAGTGATCACACCTTCATGATTATCTGGTTGTGAAGATCTTTTTTGTACAGTTTTTCTGTGTATTCTTGCCACCTCTTCTTAATATCTTCTGCTTCTGTTAGGTCCATAACATCTATGTCCTTTATTGAGCCCATCTTTGCATGAAATGTTCCCTTGGTATCCCTAGGGATACCTAGGATCTCTTTCTTGAAGAGATCTCTAGTCTTCCCCATTCTATTGTTTTCCTCCATTTCTTTGCACTGATCACTGAGGAAGGCTTTCTTCTCTTCTTGCTATTCTTTGGAACTCTGCATTCAGATGCTTATATATTTCCTTTTCTCCTTTGCTTTTGGCCTCTCTTCTTTTCACAGCTATTTGTAAGGCCTCCTCAGGCAGCCATTTTACTTTTTTGCATTTCTTTTTCTTGAAGATGGTCTTGCTCCCTGTCTTTGTACAGTGTCACAAACCTCTGTCCATAGTTCATCAGGCACTCTGTCTATCAGATCTAGTCCCTTAAATCTATTTCTCACTTCCACTGTATAGTCATAAGGGATTGGATTAAGTCATACCTGAATGGTCTAGTGGTTCTCCACACTTTCTTCCATTTACGTCTGAATTTGGCAATAAGGAGTTCATGATCTGAGCTACAGTCCACTCACTTCATGGCAAATAGATGGGGGAACAATGGAAACAATGACAGACTTTATTTTGGGGGGCTCCAAAATCACTGCAGATGGTGACTGCAACCATGAAATTAAAAGATGCTTGCTCCTTGGAAGAAAAGCTATGACCATCCTAGGTAGACAGCATATTAAAAAGAAGAAATCTTACTTTGCTAACAAAAGTCCATGTAGTCAAAACTATGGTTTTTCCAGTGGTCATGTNTCCATAGTTCATCAGGCACTCTATCAGATATAGTCCCTTAAATCTATTTCTCACTTCCACTGTATAGTCATAAGGGATTGGATTAAGTCATACCTGAATGGTCTAGTGGTTCTCCACACTTTCTTCCATTTACATCTGAATTTGGCAATAAGGAGTTCATAATCTGAGCTACAGTCCACTCACTTCATGGCAAATAGATGGGGGAACAATGGAAACAATGACAGACTTTATTTTGGGGGCCTCCAAAATCACTGCAGATGGTGACTGCAACCATGAAATTAAAAGATGCTTGCTCCTTGGAAGAAAAGCTATGACCATCCTAGGTAGACAGCATATTAAAAAGAAGAAATCTTACTTTGCTAACAAAAGTCCATGTAGTCAAAACTATGGTTTTTCCAGTGGTCATGTATGGATGTGAGAGTTGGACTACAAAGAAAGCTGAGCACCAAAGAATTGATGCTTTTGAACTGTGGTGTTAGAGAAGGCTCTTGAGAGTCCCTTGGACTACAAGGAGATCCAACCAGTCCATCCTAAAGGAGATCAGTCCTGGGTGTTCATTGGAAGGACTGATGTTGAAGCTGAAACTCCAATACTTTGGCCACCTGTGTAAGAACTAATTTGAAAAGACCGTGATGCTGGGAAAGATTGAAGGCGGGAGGAGAAGGGGATGACAGAGGATGAGATGGTTGGATGGCATCACCAACTCGATGAACTTGAGTTTGAGTGTGCTCCAGCAGTTGCTGATGGGCAGGGAGGCCTGGCGTGCTGCAGTCTATGGGGCAGCAAGAGTCACAAGCAACTGAGCAACTGAACTGAACTGAACTGAACTGAGGAGGCATGGCATCTGTATATGGGATGGAAAAAAAGAGGAAATAGACTGCTTTACGAATTACCCATAATGGAAAAGATTGATATAATTTACTGCAATAAAAAATAAAAGCATTGGAATGGAAAAAACTACCATAAATAAATAACACTCAGAAAATGTAACTTGCAGACTTGACATAGTTTACTTCCCAGAAGTTAAAATGTATACGAATATGTTAAATGGAGAAATGATGGACAAACCAAAATAAATTAGGTAAAGAACATGAACAGGAAATCCACTGGAAAATAAATGAAGAATAGAAATCGTAAATAAACCTATGAAACGAGGACGGTATATTTATCTCTTTAAGTATGTTCCTCCCTTGCATCCCAGTATGAACCTTTTTTTCACTTTCAATTCATAGCCAGTGAAGTTACTTACTATCTGTATAATTTTACCTTTCATTTTTTATAATGAAGGGACTCGCAACAATTTCCCTTCATACCATTTCTAACTTTCAGTCTTTGCTCTTCGTCCCATCCTATCAGGAATAACTCTCCATATATTGGGTTGGCCAAAAAGTTCGTTTGGGTTAAAAACCTTAAAAACCCCAATGAACTTTTTGGCCAACCCAGGACCATGTACTTTAAGCCTAGGAGATCTTTATCTGTAATGACAAAATGATTTAGTTAGGAGAGCTTGGAGTGACAGTTTTCTGAGAGAAAAAACACTGAAGTCAATGGGGACAGTTTTGTGCCAGTGATACAAAAATTGCGTCTCAGTGCGTATAATGCACCATACACCATGAACTTGATTCCAGTCCAAAAATCAATTTTGGGTACAACATGTCATACTCATTGTGCTACTGAAAACATTTTAAAAGCTTTCTTTTTCTGTGAACCTTTTTTAAAAAGTCTTTGTTGAATTTGTTAAAATATTGCTTATGTTTCATGTATGGCGTTTTTAGCTCTCAGATAAGGGATAGAACCCACACCCACTGCATTGGAAGGCAAAGTGTTAACCACTGGACCACCCAGGTAAGTCCCTGAGAATATTTTGTAAATATAATTTAACAAATAAATGAGGTTAAGTTTAGTTCTTTCAGAAATAGGAAAGAACCATTCACACAATTCTATTTCTATAGGGACTGGGAAAAAACAAACAAACAAACAGGAAAATGACTCAGCAACATCAGGAAAGAATTCTGCCAAACCTGATAAGTCAGGACCAAGTTTAACATTTTCACACTTTCTTCAAATAATTCTTACTCTTCATCTGAGGCCAGTCTATTTCACTTGCACAGGGCTGGCTGGGAAATCGCCATGATTAATCCCAAACGGACTTTGTCCCACAAGTTGCCTTGCTCCCAGGGAAGCCAGGGGAAAATGCTAGGTCCTGATAGACAATCAGAGGGAACAGCGGCTGTAAAATTAGTGTCAGAGTGGGCTCAGGCACTGCTAAAATTTAGAACAAGGCCACAGCAGCCTATGTCATTTTCCCAGTCATGAGCGCTCGGTTTGAGCTGATCAATTCCATACAGAAAAGAGAGTGTCAGAAAGTTAAGCCTAAAATTCAGCTCTTAGTGCAATTTTCTCTTACTAAATTTAATACTGGGTGTATTGTGATCGGGAACAAATTTGCATTTGCTTTGTCTGCTAAATGGAAAAGGTGAAGCCTCCTCTGTGACCAAAGCAATGAACCCACGGTACAATCAAGGGCTTTCGAGTCCTCAGCCACTGG
Organism: Antidorcas marsupialis; assembly: GCA_006408585.1. NCBI lineage: Eukaryota > Metazoa > Chordata > Mammalia > Artiodactyla > Bovidae > Antidorcas > Antidorcas marsupialis. Next base: position 412,132 of record SJYB01002372.1, on the reverse strand, counting down.
CTTCTGCCAGCTTTGACACTTGAGGGTTTTTTCCCTTCACTTCTTTATTTCTAGTTTAAAAAGAAAAGGCTTTAAAAAAAAAATCTCTTGAACCTTCAGCTGGTCATCAAAAGACTTTTAACAATTAAGATTTCTATTGTAGTGAAAATAGAAGCTCTCGATAAGTCACTTTTCCTTGACATAGTAAAGGCTAATTTGGGTACAGTGCTAATAGTAATAATAAATGCTAATTTGGGTAAGTTTAGGACAAGAATAATTTTTATTTTTTTGATTGAATCTTAAGTAGATACCCAAAAGTATAATACATATGTACATAATAATATAAACAAAATTAATACCAGAGTAGCTGTCAGTCTAAATGTAGTGGGTCCCTGTTCACTCTTATCTGAATCTTTGTGACTCTCCAGACAAGAATACTAGAGTGGGTTTCCATTTCCTCTTCAAGGGATCTTCCAAACCCAGGGATTGAACCCTGTGTCTCCTCCATTGCTGGCAGACTCTTTATCCTCTGAGTCACCAGGGACGCTGATTTTAGGATGTAGAATAAGACCAATAACCTTGGAAAACAACCCCCTGCCTCATAGTCTAACCCTTTCCCTCTTCAGGGAAACCTGGAGATAACAATTCTCCTGGTAAGTGAGTTTCTTATTCTCTTATTTTAGTGGAAAATGTGAGTCGCTTAGTTGTGTTCAACTCTGTGACACCGTGGTCTGTCTATGGAATTCTCTAGGCAAGTACACTAGAATGGGTTGCCATTTCCTTTTCCAGAGGATCGTCCTGACCCAGGGAAAAAACTGGGGTCTCCTGAATTGCAGCCAGATTCTTTACCATCTGAGCTACCAGAGAAGCCCTCTTTTATTTTAAATATATATTTAATGTGTTAGTTTCAGGTGTACAACAAGGTGAATCTGTTACACATGTAACTGTATCCACTCTTTGCCAGATTCTGATTTGCTTTTTTCATTCAACTTTATCTGGATGCAATTTATCCACATCCATGCACATAACTGCCTTTCCCTTACCCTGTGTCATTCTATTGGATAAATATGCAACCCGTCTATCTATTCTCTTATTAACAGACATCTAGTGGTTTAAAGATTTTTGCTACTTTGACTACTGCCATCTTGCTTGCATGATATGTATGGCATCACACCAGCTTCCCGCAATTGATTCTTTCACTCTATTTCCCTAGGCTTTCCTACCTTCTTCATTTCCATGAGAAAAAACACTGTTTCACCTCCTTGTTTCTGAACATGCAATTCTTTTTGCTCTACCAAGCCCTCATCCAGCTGGGTGGACTTGTGAATTCCTGTGTATTGATGCTCACCACTTGGCTAGCTGCTCCATTTAGACCATGAACTGAGTGCTCTTAAAGCTCTTATCATACTACAGGTGATGGCCACCATAAACAGAAGACAGGCTCCTGGGAGAGGGATACATCATATTTTAACCCTGTATTATTAGAAAAAAGGAAGGGCTGAATATTCCATATCTCTCAGTTCAATTCAGTTTAGTTACACAGTCTGATTTTTTGCCACCCCATGGACTGCAGCAGACCAGTCCTACCTGTCCATCACTAACTCCCAGAGTTTACTCAAACTCAAGTCCATCTAATCAGTGATGCCATCCAACCATCTTATCCTCTGTTGTCCCCTTCTCCTCCTGCCTTCAATCTTTCCCAGCATCAGGGTCTTCTCCAATGAGTCACTTCTTGGCATCAGGTGGCCAAAGTATTGGAGTTTCAGCTTCAGCATCAGTCCTTCCAATGAATATTCAGGGCTGATTTCTGTTAGGTTGGACTGGTTGGATCTCCTTGCAGTCCAAAGGACTCTCAAAAGTCTTATCCAACACCACAGTTCAAAAGCATCAATTCTTTGGTGTTCAGCTTTCTTTGTAGTCCAACTCTCACATCCATACATGACTACTGGAAAAACCATAGCCTTGACTAGATGGACCTTTGTTGGCAAATTAATGTCTCTGCTTTTTAGTATGCTGTCTAGGGTGGTCAGAACTTTACTTTCAATTTCATGGCTGCAGTGACCATCTGCAATGATTTTGGAGACCAAGAAAATAAAGTCTGTCACTGTTTCCACTGTTTCCCCATCTAATTGCCACGAAGTGATGGGACCTGATGCCATGATATTAGTTTTCTGATTGTTGAGTTTTAAGCCAACTTTTTCACTCTCCTCTTTCACTTTCATCAACAGGCTCTTCAGTTCTTCTTCACTTTCTGCCATAAGGGTGGTGTCATTTGCATATCTGAGATGACTGATATTTCTCCTGGCAATCTTGATTCCAGCTTGTGTTTCATCTATCCTATCATTTTTCATTATGTACTCTGCATATAAGTTGAATAATCAGGGTGAAAATATATAGCCTTGATGTACTCCTTTCCCAATTTGGAACCAGTCTGTTGTTTCATGTCCAGTTTTAACTGTTGCTTTTTGACCTGCATACAGATTTCTTAGGAGGCAGTTCAGGTGGTCTGGCATTCTCATCACTTTAAGAATTTTCCACAGTTCATTGTGATCCACACAGTCAAAGGCTTTGGCATAGTCAATAAAGAAGAAATAGATATTTTTCTGGGACTCTCTTGCTTTTATGATGATACAACAGATGTTGGCAATTTGATCTCTTGTTCCTCTGCCTTTTCTAAGACCAGCTTGAACATCAGGAAGTTCACAGTTGTCTTACTCTTAAAGCCTGACTTGGAGAATTTTGAGCATTACTTTACTAGTGTGTGAGATGAGTGCAATTGTGCGGTAGTTTGAACATTCTTTAGCATTGCCTTTCTTTGGGATTTGCGGGGGTCCAGCCCCCGCAGGATCCAGGGAAACCCGAAGGAGAAACAGTGTCGGTGATTGATTTAGAGAGGGAGAGAGACAGATAAGAATGTTGCAGATAAGAAAATAGAGGAGAGAAGAAAAGAGGCTGATGTTCCTTGGTTTATACAGNCGAGCGGGTGTGAAGTGGCATCTGGCGGTGATTTTGATTTGCATTTCCCTCATGACTAAGGATGCTGAACCTCTTCCCATGCGCTTGTTGGCCCAGATTGCACTTCTTCCTTAAATAAGCATTTAATTTGGGGATAGTTCTAGATTTACTGAAAAGTTGCAAAGATAACATACTCGTACACTGCTCACCCAGTTTCCCCTAATCGTAACCCCTTATATAACCTGGGGTATTTGTCACAACTAAGGAGCCAGCATTGCTATATTGCCATTAATTAATGTCTAATTTTATTCAGAGGTCACTGGGCCGTCACACTGATCGGAACCGACACCACATCATATCCTCCTGATTCCATAGGCTTCTCTGGTTTGGGTCACTTTCTCTGACTTTCCTTGTTTTTCACGCTTTTGATAGTTTTGAGGAGTATTGTTAGGTATTTTGTAGAAAGTGCTTCAACTTGGGTTTCTCTGGTGTTTTCTCATGATCGGGGTGGTGGGTTTGGGGACCAAGAGCCTTCTCTTCTCTTGGTATTGAGGCACGCGCTGACCGCGTAACCGGCACTGGAGATGGGGATGACCTCCGGCACTGGGGATGACCTGACGACTCGGTCAAGGTGCCATCTGCCAGCTTTCTCCCACTGTTGTTGTTTCCCTCTTTCCAGACTCTGCTCATTGGAAAGGAGCTGCTGGGTCCAGCCAGCATGTAAGCTCCCTAAGCCTCACTTAGATTCGGGTGCCTTCTGTGCCAGGCCCTCCACGCCAACACTCCTTTAACCCTCAGCTCCACCACGGTCCCTCTGGGAGAGGCTCTGGTCACCCCTAAACTCAGCAACGATTAGGGTTACAAAGGATGGTTCATTCAAAGCCTTTCTCACCCTTTTAACAGATGAGGCAGGTGAGGCCTGTAGAGAGAGGTGACTCGCTTATCCCAGAGGTGGTCTTGGGGCCCTGGGCCAGGACAGAGGTCTAGAAGGGTGCCCTCCCTGGTCCAGAGCAGGCATCTGTTGGTAGACGAGTTGGGCACGTGAGGATTGAAGGGTACAGACCTGCCTGTGACGCGGTTTCTCTAAGAGCAGCGGAGAGTCATCGGGACTCGTGTGCCGCCCAGGTGCTGGCCCAAAAAGCTCCCCCCTCCAACCCTACTGGGAGTCTGGAACACCCCAGAGTGGCCATACAGCAGAGAGGCCGGCTCCACACAGCCCTGCAAGTGGGCAGACACGGTCACAGCCGACGAGGTGAGTATAAACCGGGAGGGCAGTTTATCCGTGCATACCATGGGCATCAGGCATGTTAACAGTTCTGCTCTGGTCCCCTCAGGGAGACCATGGATGGATCGTGGAGTTGGATCCTGGATGGAATACAGGCTTTGCTCTTTCGAGAGTCCCTTTACTACCCCGAGTCACAGTTTTCTAATTTATAGAATGAGGGTGGAGCTGAGAAATGCTTTTCTTTGGTGAAATGGGTGATGTTAGAGTGTGGATCACCCACCATCAGGGTGGACTGGCTACAAAATTGTACAGCTGCCTCTCACGCGCGCATTAGCCCCGAGCCCTGCATGCCTAGGACCAAACCTCCGCCTAGTTCTGTGTCCAGACGCCTCTGAGGTTTTTGATCACTGGTCAGACTAGGGGAGGGGGAAGCTGAGTCCTGCTGTCGGAATCGGGCTGCGTCTGCTCCAGTGGACTCTCTCAGGAGACGCCAGGGAACAGGGCCAGCCCCTGCAGATGGGGCACCCGCTTTAGCCCCCGCTTGCTGACGGAATGCTCCTTGTCGCTCAGTGTCACCGCCTCACAGAGGGGCCCCCTGGCCACTGACAAAACAACCACCCACCCATCGCTTAGAACTTACTCCCAGCAGTGCCACCTACCCGGTAATTAGTTCATTTATTCACCCCGCTGCTGTCTGCCTCCCTAATTCCCACTGAGGCTGTGAAATCCCAGGCTCACAGGAAGTGCTTGAATTCAGTGCCTAATAAAGGAAATCACCCCTGGGACTCGGCTCCACCCAGGCAGGGCGCCCAGGAACCTGGGGAGTCTGGGCGGGGGTCTCCCTGCCCGGCAGCTGCACCCTCCTGGAGCTGCTGGGTCAGCAGAGCTGGGACGAAGCTCCATCTGGAATGTCCCCTTTCCAGCCGCGGCCTTCAGGTGCAGCCTGGGGAGGGATGAGAAACCCACTGGAGCCGACAGGCGTGTAAAACGGCTCCGATGATGGGGCACATGTGTCTGCCGAGAGCAGGGCTGCTTCTGCACACACTTGAAATCTTTGCAGTGGCCTTGTCCTGCCCATTTGACGGATGAGAAAACTGAGACTCAGAAGTAGGGACCCCTCCCGCCAAGGTTCTTCGGGGAGTGGGCATCCAGGCCCAGATTCCAGCCCTGGCCCCCGAGGCCGTGGACGCAGGCCTGCCTTGGGCTGCTGCAGATGGGGGATCCGCTGCTCGGTGCTGGGCTCCTGCTCCTGGTCTCGGTGCTGGGTGGCAAAGGCGGGGCATCAGAGGCAGCTCCGGGGTGGCCCTGTGGGCAGGGGGCCCAGCCCGAGCCGCTGGCCTCCTCGGGCGGAAAGGGGAGGTCGTGAGCCTTCCCCTGGCTGCAGACAGTCCTGTGGGGAGGTGGGACGGAGCTCTCGCCCCTCGGCCTGGCCCCCTCGCCCAGGCGGTGTGCCTCCTCGAGGCTAGGGTACAGCTTACGCCCGGGGGGCGAGTGGCACCCCGACGTGACACCGGCCCTGCAGGCCTTCTCCTGGGGCGACAAGACGGCAGGGCTGGGACTCCAGCCAGACCCGTGAGAGTAGCCGCCCCGGGGTCACCAGGAAGCCCTATTGTCCTCGGGGGCCAGGGAGCAGCCAGCCGGAGACAGAGGAGGCAGGGGCTGCCGGCTGGGGCTCCTGCTGCTAGCAGGCGGGTGCATGGCGCCCCATCAGCTGTGCGCCTCCCCCCCACCCCCGGCGGCCGGTTCCACGCTGGCCAGAGCCTCTGGGGGCCTGGCCCCCGGGTGCCCACGGTTGCCTGCTGACCCATGCCCTAGCTGGAAGGGCAGGCTGAGCGGGGGCCCTGGGCTCAGAGGGCCGGTGACTCAGGTCACCCCAGGCAGGCACACAGCCCCAGAGACCCCCAAGGAGCCCCCGCCTGCCCCAGACACTGGCGGCTGGCCCTTCCCGGTCCCATCTGGCCATGGGGGGGCGGGGGCTGCAGGAATGAGCTGGCGGGAAGGCTGGCAGCGGGGATGGTGGCCGTGCTGNGAGCCAGCCGTGGGCTAATCCGACCCGCTGTCCTCAGGGCTGGCCAGCTAAGGGCCTTGTGATTCTCTAGGCCTCTTACCGGCTTGGGAATTTCCAGCCCATCCCTGGACTTATATTTCAAACGTAAGGACAGGCTCCCATTTCCAGATGACCTTGAAGCTTCCTGAGCAATCTGTTTAGTGGAATTAATTCCAAAAGCCAGGGCAGCTTGGGGAGGCATCACAGACTTGCCAAGGGCTGCCAGCTCATGCTTGGCGAGGGAATGAAACATCGGCCTCTCCCCAGTCCCCCAGTGAGCCAAGGGTGGCTCAGAAATCAGGCAGAGTGAGGGCAACCAGAGCAAGCTCCGGCCAGGGGCCGAGTCAGTTCCAGGGGCCAGTGCTGCTGGCAGGCGGGCCAGAGGTGGGCTGGCACCTGGACACGCCTGGCCGTCGGGACCGGTGCACCTCCGGAGCCCCTCTGCGTCGTGAGGGGCTTCCATGTGCCCCTGTTCCCTGACGCTCCCTTCATTCTTCAGGTCCCACTTCCTCTCTTCTCTGAAAATCAAGGCCTCACCTCTGAGGCTGGCACTCCGCTGTGCTCACCCCCAGCCAGGCCCTGCTTTCTCCCAGAACAGGCCTTTTGGCTCATCCAGGCTGATCCCTCAGCCCAGGTGTTTCTGCAGGACGCGGCACCCACCCCTCCTCCACCTCCCCAACCTTGGTCAGTCCCGTCCAGCCCTCTTGCTGGAGCTCTAGTCCATCTGCCTGAAGCCTTGACAATCCCAAAGTCCAGGCCACACCGGCCCCTTAGGCAGCACTGTGTGTGTGTGTGTGTGCGCGCAGTCCTGTCTGACTCTTTGTAACCCCATGGACTGTAGCCTGCCAGGCTCCTTTGTCCATGGGATTCTCCAGGCAAGGATACTGTAATGGATTGCCAGGCCCTTCTCCAGGGGATCTTCCTGACCCAGGGATCGAACCCACATCTCTCCTGTCTTCTACACTGGCAGGTGGGTTCTTTACACTGGCGCTGCCTGGGGAGGCACATTAAAAAGCAGAGACGTTACTTTGCCAACAAAGATCTGTCTAGTCAAACCTATGGTTTCTCCAGTAGTCATGTATGCATGTGAGAGTTGGACCATAAAGAAAGCTGAGCACCAAAGAATTGATGCTTTTGAACTGTGGTGTTGGAGAAGACTCTTGAGTCCCTTGGACTGCAAGGAGATCCAACCAGTCAATAATAAAGGAAATCAGTCTTGGGTGTTCACTGGAAGGACTGATGCTAAAGCTGAAACTTCCAATACTTTGGCCACCTGATGCAAAGAACGGACTCATTTGAAAACACCCTGATGCTGGGAAAGACTGAAGGTTGGGAGAAAAAGGGGATGACAAAGGATGAGATGGTTGGATGGCATCAGTGACTCAATGGACATGAGTCTGAGTGAACTCCGGGAGTTGGTGATGGACAGGGAGGCCTGGTGTGCTGTGGTCCATGGGGTCGCAAAGAGTCAGACACGACTGAGCAACTGAACTGACTGACTGATGCAGTGGCATTTAGCTCCCGCCTCCAGCCCTCAGCCTAGCAGGAGACAGAGAATTTGATGACTGACATATTTCATTACCTTAACAAGCAAGCCCTCCCCCGACCCCCATCAAAGTCACACAAACTCACTGAGTGCACAAACCCCAGCCATGCACTGGGGACACAGATGTGGGCAAGAGGCCGTCCTGCTCTCAAAGCTGGGGACCTGGTGACAACCCCAGCGTGAGGGAGCTGTGTGCTTGGCACTGGGCTCTCCTCAGCCGCTGGCAAGACTGCACTTCACCTCTACTGTCTGCACGTTGGGGCCACAAGGCCAGCTCCTGCCCAAGATGCCTCTGCTGGGGTAAGTGGCGGAGCTGAGATGTGGTTGCTAGGCCCCGGCTCCTCCTCTGAGGGAAGATGTGCAAACAGCCTGCGCCTCTGCCAGCCCTGCTGATTCCAAGGCCACCGGAGATGAGGGCCCACTGGGGCCGGCCTCCAGAGTAGACAGGAGCCCCCGAGGAGGCGACTCTCAGTCCCTCTCTTCAGGCGCAAATGAACACAGCTTGCTAAGCTTGCAATTATTATAATCAGGTGTTTTGTACAAAGAAGACCTTGGTGAGGCACCACACTGGAAGTGAGGGATTAAATTAAACCTGTTCTTTCAAAGGAGATAAAAGGCACTTGGCGGGTTTGAGGACAATCAGTGTCTTCCTCACTCACGGCTTTTATGTGCGTGTGGAGACTGCTGCCCAGGGCCGGAGCCCCTGGCTGCTTGCCAGAGCGCCGTGCAGGGGCCCTGGCTCTGGGGAGCGTCTCTGTCCACGCCTAGGACAAAAGCCCCTTGGAGATTTTTTTTTACTTAAAAAATGTATTTATTTTTCCTTTTTTTTTGGCTGCACCTCGAGCCCTGTGGGATCTTTGTCCCCCAACCAGGGATCAAAATGGTGCCCCCTGCATTGGAAGCGCAGTCTTAACCACGGGGCCCCCAGGGAAGACGTCCTGCCTCTTGGGGACTTTAGACGTCACCGCGGGGCTCTGCCCAAGTGCCAAGCCAGCGCTTCGCTTGGGGGTGCACTGGGTCCCTGATCAGGACACCCGCCCTTCGGCACCGCTGCTGGGGGCTCCTGAGCTGGGGGGACCCACCAGGGGCAGCGGAGCCTGTGGAGCCCGAGAGGGCGGAGGCAGGTCAGAGCATGGGCCCCCGGCTCCCGGCACGCTCGCGAGCCCAGTTCCACCACGGACTCGGGCAGCTTGCTCCGGTCCCAGGGGCTCTGCCTGCATCATGGGGACAAGGACCGAGATACGGGAGGGCAGCGAGGCCTGCATGAGGCCTGGGAGGGCTCAGTGACCGAAGCCTTTGCTGAACCGTCCCGTGGTCAATGCCGTGATTCTGAGCGACCGTGGGGCAGGGGCTCCCGGACGCCCGCAGCCAATGGCCCGCCCCTGCCCCCTGCGCCCTCTCAGCAGTGCCTGGTCAGATCAGGGAGACTCCGATTCGCCTCTGCCTGTGTGGCGCCCAGCGTGGCCCGGCACCCCCGAGGGCCTCGGTGAGTGTCTGCTGGACGGATGGAGAGACGGATAAGGGGACAGCGGAGGAGGGAGGTGGGGCGGGGCCGGGGGCCAAGCTCCTTTCCTTGCGACGTAACCCTGGCCCCATCGGGCCAACCTCTCAACAACCCTTCCACCCGTAAGCTTTGCCGGAAGAAATGCTGCACCGGTGCCCACAGCCCTCGCCAGCCTCGCAGCCCCCGCTGCAACCTGGCTGTCCCGAGCCCATGGACTCGCCCTTCGTGGTGCGAAGTTTCCACAGTGATGGAGACGCGATGCCACCTCTCCATCAGGAGGTCTGAGCGCCTCTCTGACTTCCGCTAGGAAGATGCGGAGGCAGCGGCTTCCTCCCTGGAAACCAGTGTAGAGGCCGCTGCTGCGTCTCTTTACCCCCAGGACTGCCTCCACCCCCAGCCCCGGGGCTTGAATTACTATCTGCATCCCGAGGTCTGGGTGTCCCACACTGGGGACCCTCAGAGCCCGGGCGGGACCCCCAGAGGATGGCTGGACCCTTAGAAGCCGGGCGGGACCCCCAGAGGGTGGCAGGACCCCCAGAGAATGGCGGGACCCCCAGAGGATGGCAGGACCCTCAGAAGCTGGGCAGGACCCCTAGAGGATGGTGGGGCCCTCAGAAGCTGAGCAGGACTCCCAGAGGCTAGTGGGCTCCCCAGAGGCTGGGCTGGCCAGGTGATGGGAAATCCTGGGTCCAGGCAGGCGATTTCACCATCAGCTGCAGCCTGAGACAAGGACTCATAAATTCAATGAGCTAACACTCAGAAACACCATCAACATCGCCAAAGCTCAGCATGGCGTACCGACCTAATTAAAGAAATGTCAGATCTGGCCGGCCCCACGTGCTATCAAGGGACATCCTCGAGAAGGCAGCTCGGGGTGGACTGTGCAGCTCAGGCTGGGGTGGGGAATGGCGGGGGTGAAGGCGGGCGGTAGCGGGGCTCCTAGGGATGCTGGGTGTTTTCCTCACTCTGAGGCCCAAGAACGCTCTCAGCAACACTGCAGCCCATCTCCAGACTCGCTGCCCTCGGCCTGCCACTGCAGCCCTGTGCCCTGCTGTTGCCGCCGAGAAGGGCCCCAGAGTCTCCACCAGCCCTCAGGAGAGCACCATGGCACCCGGAGGACCTCAGCGCCCTGCCAGCTCCCCATGCTCTCACTGTTCCACTCTAATGGCCAAGAGACTCCCGCTGACTTCTTTAAATGTCTCCCAGGTTGACTTATTTCTTTATTTTTATCTGCCTTCCCCAACAACAAGTCAGAAGGAGCAACAGCTTGGGGCGGCCTGAAGTCAGCGCTTCCCCACGAGGTGCCCACGGTGGAAAGTCGGTGCTAATCACCCCCTGAGGGAGGCGCGCCCCGTGTGTGTTTGGGAAGATGGTGCCCACCTCCGGGGTCCACCCCAGGCCCGGCCTCCCCCGGAGGCCCCAGGACCCCCGGGGGGCACAGCAGGCCAGGAAGGCACCTGGCTCCCCCCAGCAGCTGGGGGTGGGGGTGGTGGGGGAGACATGGCCCCAGAGTCCCAGCCAGCAGAGTGGAGGTTCTCTGTGGTCAGGAACACAGCTCACCCGGGGCCACCACATTGCTGGGGCTGCTCTGGCGGCTCAGCTGGTAAAGAACCTGCCTGCAGTGCAGGAGACCGGGTTCGATCCCTGGGTCAGGAAGGTCCCCTGGAGGAGGAAATGGCAACCCGCTCCAGTACTCTGCCCTGGAGAATCCCATGGACGGAGGTGCCTGGCGGCCTGCAGCCCACGCGGTCGCGAGAGTTGGCATGGTGACTCACACACGGCACTGCTGGGCCCACACGCTTCCTGGAGAAGCCGAGGGCACAAGGCCCCCGAGACCCCAGCCCCGTCCTGCGGTCCCGGGTCAGGACCCCTTCCCAACAGCCCCGACACACCCCCGTCAGGGCCCTGTCTCAACCTGTCCTCGGCGGGGTGGAGGTCACACCTCGAAGCATCACTATACTGGGTCTGAACATTTATCACCGACACAATGAAAGCAAAAGCCTGTCCTGTTGTTTCCAGCGAGGAGTCCCGGCCCCCCTGGGCCAGGAAGCATCCCAGTGCTGGAGAGCAGGTCCGCGCAGGCCAGCTCTGCCGTCCACCACCAGCTGTCCAGCCTAGGCAAGACCTTCTCGCCAGCCTCTTTCCTGACCTAGAAAATGAAGTGGGGGAGGAGGTGACCTCCAGATGAAAATTCGAGGGTTTGGTCAAATTTTCCACCCAACAAGTATTTTTTGGAGCATCAGCGAAAGAGAGTGAAAAAGTTGGCTTAAAACTCAACATTCAAAACATGAAGATCATGGCATCCGGTCCCAAAACTTCATGGCAAATAGATGGGAAAACAATGGAAACAGTGACAGACTTTCTTTTCTTGCGCTCCAAAATCACTGCAGATGGTGACTGCAGCCATGAAATTCAAAGATGCTTGCTCCTTGGAAGAAAAGCTATGACCAACCTAGACAGCATATTCAAAAGCAGAGACATTACTTTGCCAACAAAGGTCCATCTTGTCAAAGTGATGGTTTTTCCAGTAATTATGTGAGAGTTGGACTATAAAGAAAGCTGAGTGCCAAAGAATTGATGCTTTTGAACTGTGGTGTTGGAGAAGACTCTTGAGAATCCCTTAGACTAAAAGGAGATCCAACCAGTCCATCCTAGAGGAGACCAGTCCTGGGTGTTCATTGGAAGGACTGATGATAGAGCTGAAATTCCAATACTTTGGCCACCTGATGGGAAGAACTGACTCATTTGAAAAGACCCTGATGCTGGGAAAGATTGAAGGCAGGAGGAGAAGCAGACGACAGATGAGATGGCTGGATGGCATCACCAACTGGATGGACATGAGTTTGGGTAAGCTCTGTGAGCTGGTGATGGACAGGGACACTTGGCGTGCTGCAGTCCGTGGGGTTGCAAAGAGTTGGACAGGACTGAGCGACTATTCTGACTGAACTGAGCTACATTCCTGGTGCATATCTGTTCTTCCAGGGCTTAAACTTTAATCGGAGAAACAAGCAGATAACACGGCAAGGCGGCCTCTTTCCTGCCGTCAGCAGGGCAGAGTGCCCACGGAGGGCCAGGAAGGGGGCTGGGAAGGGCTGTCTGGGGGGGGTCCTGCCTGGAGGGAGGTCCTCGTGGGTGGGGGGCCCTCCAGCAGTAAGACAGACACAAACGGGAGAGCGGCCCCGGAGGCGTGGCCCCTTCCACCTTGAGGCCCAGTGTGGGTAGGAGAGAGGGGGTCTCTCTCTCAGTCTGGGAGACCCTGGGGACGCCCGTCTCTGTCCCCTGGGACCTGTGTGCCCTGGGAACCAGTGGGCGCTCGGTAAATGCTGCTCGTCCGAAAGGCAGTCAGGACACGCCAGTGCTGGGTGGACGCTGGGCGTGGGTGTCGCCCGCTCCCCAAGGAGGGCGGGCACCCTGCACACATCTGGGAGCAGCGGGGCAAGGAGGGCGCGGTGGGGCATGCGGGACCTCCAGGCCCAGCCCTGCAGGCTCCGTCGGAGTCTCACAATGGACCCACAGGGCCCAGGGATTTCCAGGCAGTCCCGCGGGGCTGCCGGCCAAGGCACTCCCCCGGAGGGCAGCGATGCCCTACCTGTCGGGGACGCGGCCATCTTGGCCAGTGGCTGCTGCATCCCTGCCAAGCTCTGGGCATGAACTATTTTTCCACTTTTACACAGGAACAAACAGGAATGATAGGACACTTTATGACGAAGGGAGAACAGGAATTGATAAACCCTGGAAAACTCTTTTTCCACAAATAACAGGAGGAGTCAGCACACAGAGTCCAGGCAGGAAGGCGGGCGGGGGCCCGGGGGTGCGGTGACTGTCCCGCCGCCCGTCTGTGGGACGCGGGACCCTGCCCTGCCCTCAGGGCTGGCTCGGCAGTGGACGCGGGGCAGCTGCCCCCGGATCCTCGGGCCTGCAGAGCTTGTGGGACGGACGGCCTGGCCTCCTCGCCCCACATGGCCGAGCCCTCACGCTGACCGCCCCAGAGAAGGGCCAGCCGCACTTCCTCAACACTCCTCGTCCCCATGGGAAGGGCAGGGACGTGGCCATCCCCTGCAGGGAGGCCCTCGGGGCTGAACTGAGGTGCTGGCCACCTGCCCTTCCATGGACGTCAATGCCGACACCTCGAAGTCTGCGGGCCACGAGCCCCTGTGGGGAGCTCCCCGGCGGATCCTGAGGGTGGACGGGTCGCCTGGAGGGAGGAAGGGAGTCAGAGGGATCAGGGGCAGCCGCTGCAAACGGCACCTGTGGTCCGGCCACGGGAGTGGCCAGCGGCTGGCAGAGCTGGAACGTGAGCGCTGCCCACCCCTCGGCTCCCGCCCCCAGGCCCCGGACGGCGCTGCCTGTGCCCCCGAGCCTCCCCTGCGGGCCGTCTCCACGCGGAGGGGCCAGGTGACCCCTGGGCGCTCTGCCTCGCGGATGCCCCCTGCTCCCCTGTGCCCTGCCTCCCTCCCTCCTAAGCCGTCTGACCCCAGGCCACGGTGTGCAGCAGACTGGCCTCCAGAAGGAAAACGGCCCATTCACAGCATTCACCGCCTTCCGTGGTGTGAACACCGCTCCGGGGCCCAGTTCACGGGATGTCTCTGCAGGGCTGGGGCGGGCCGGCCCCAGAATGCTGCTGTCTCCAGGGCTGAGGGTGGAAGGGGAGATGCGGCCTGTCTTCTCCCCTCGTCAGGCGATGTGACTCCACAAAGCTTGCGCTGAGTCAGTCGTGTCCGACTCTTTGTGACCCCGTGGACCATAGCCCCCAGGCTCCTCTGTTCACGGGACTCTCCAGGCAAGAACACTGTCGCGGCTGCCATGCCCTCCTCCAGGGGGTCTTCCTGACCTGGAACCGAGCTTGCGCCTCCTGCTGCGGGCGGGCTCTCCACTCAGGCGGGTTCTTCACCGCTGAGCCCGGGGAGCCCTGGGCAAGCTGAGGGCATCAGTGAAACGCCCTTGGAACGCCCCGGGCCTCCTTCTCCTCCCCTTCAGCCTCCAGAGGCTCCCTGGGCACCCGGCCTCCTGAGCCTGGCCCCCTAACGCCTGGGGTCCCCGTGAGCCGGGCTGCCCCCTGCTGTAGCCGTGGTGGGCGCCGGGGGCGGGGGCAGAGTCAGCAGGAGGAACGGGCTTTGCAGCGTCAACCGTCCCAGAGGCAGAGGCTGATCCGTCCCCTCCGGGTGAGACACCCGGGGGCAGGCAGAGAGAACTAACAGCGTGTGGGAGCTCTAATTAGAGAGCCAATTATAACCCCACTGACCTGCCTGGCTTTGACAGGCCTGGAAAAACGCATGTTTGTTCCAGGAAGAAGCAGGTTTTGCTTCTGGTTTCTTCTGAGAGATCCCCGCGGGGATGGCTTGCTGGCACTTTGGTTCCAGCCTCCTGCGTCTGTCCGGATGCCCGTGGCTCCAACACGGGGGATCAGAGGGAACCTGCGGGGACTCTGGTCCCTAAGGGGAGGGCTGCTTTCCGCCACAGGCCTGCTTCTCACTTCTGTTTATGAGGAAGGACACAGCCTGGTACCCACGGGCTCCCCTGCAGGGCTGGGCAGGCAGTTTCTGCTTCGTCTGGAAGGATGTCAGTTGGCATTTCAATCACGGGTCTCTTCAAGACGGACCTCCTGGCAAGGCTGCGCCCCAGGCTCGGTGCCTGTGTGTCCAAGCTTCCTTGCAGAAACAGGCCCTCTGGTCATCAGCTTGGGTCCCCGCCCTCGCTGGGGAGGCTGACACCTGCGAGAGGCTCAGGTCTCCAGGAGACACGGAGAAGGGATGGAGCGCGTTTCTCCCGAGAGCCAAGGCCACGTCCACTGCCAGGCAGCGGGGGTCTAGGTGCAGTTAGAGGCAGCGCTGACGCGGCGCAGGCCTTCCGGATCACTCGGGGACGTTCCGAAAGGCGTGGGAGGAAACCGTACCTGCAGAGGGGTGCCTAAGGGACAGGTGTTCTGTAAACACTGAGCCACTGAGGAAGGGAGGAAGGGCGCAGATGGGACGAGAGGGGGCCTCGTGACCGTCAGCGGCTGGCAGGAGCGACTGGGGCAAGGAACCCGGGGCGTGGGTGGCGGGGCTAGGGTCCCGGGAACCCAGCCAGAGGGGCCATGGAGCCGAAAGCTCCCGGAGCTTCCCGAAGCCCGAGGCCCACACCTGACGGCCAGCTGGGTGGGGGCGCCCTCAGACTCGGTCCTGCCTCTCCCCAGCAGGCCGCTGAAGCTCAGGGGGCCCCCAGCAGCCTCCTCACCCAGCACTCAGCCCCGTGCGCCTGCGCGGCTCCCTGGCCAGCAGGCCTCCAAGAGCAGGGTCTGTGGGGCCCGGCCCCGAGCAGGCTCCCAGTCTCCACCTTCCCAGAGCCCGAGGGCTGTAAACCCGGCGATCCTTGGCGTCTCATCACTGGCGCGTGTGGCATCCCTTCCTTCTAAGCAATGAGCCCAAGGACCCAGGGAGGACATCCTGCTAGAAGTTTCCCCCAGGTTCTGCCTCTGGGTTTTCTTCACCGACATCAAGGATATCGGTGTCCATCAGAGTGGACAGGTGGCAGAAGAAAGCCTGGACTAAAAGTCCCTCACCCCCGACCCCCTTGGCAACAGAAGGGATGCCAGAGACGGACCCAGAGACGTTCCTGCACAAACCCAGACTCCCACACCAGTGCTGAAGCGCGTGGATCTGGGCGTCTCCAGGGCTCAGGCAGCTGTGAGCAGGGAGGAGTCCCCGGGCGAGGTGAGAAGCAGGAGAAGAGACAGGGGCTTCACCCAGGTGGAGCAGAAGAGGAGGGAGACAGCTGCAGCAGGCCCGGGTGAGGTGAGAGGCGGGAGAGGAGACGGGGGCTTCACCCAAGTGGAGCAGAAGAGGACGGAGACAGCTGCAGCAGATGCTGCTTGACACGAAGACAGGGTCACGCCCTTCAACCCCTACAAGGTGGTGAGAAAGTCCTCTCCTCCCACCAGAACAAGGCGCTGAGTTCTCTGGGGCCAGGGTCACCGTGCAGGACGTTGGAATGCTGATCCATTTCATGCCTGCCGCAGCTCAGGAAGGCAAGTGCTCGGATCCCATTTAACAGATAGGGAAAGTGCTCAGTTGCTCAGTTGTGCTCCTTGTGACTCCATGGACTGTAGCCCGCCTGGCACCTCTGTCCCTGGGGTTCTCCAGGCAAGAATACTGGAGCGGGTTGCCACGCCCTCCTCCAGGGGATCTTCCCAACCAGGGATTAAGCCCGAACCTCTTGTGTCTCCTGCACCGGCAGGAGAGTCCTTTACCACTATCGCCACGGGCGTGAAATCTGCAGAAGCGATGGAGTCAGGATTCCTGGGGGTGGGGACTGCCACTCAGCGCTGGACCCCGGCTGCCCCCGCGTCCCCCTCTGTAAAAGGAGCTGCTCAGATGAGGGGATCCCACAGCGCTGTAAACCCCAGAGTGCCCTCCACTCTCTGGGGAGCTCCAGGTCCAAAGGCTTTCGTCTGCCACCCGTCCACTCTGGTCCCTCATCCTTTGTACTGGTGAGGAAAAACCAGAAGCAGACCCTGCGGGAACTTCTGGCAGGAGGTCCCCCCTAGGCCTTTGGGCTAAAGGGTTTGAAGTTCAGATTGTCAGAAGGTCCAGACCACACGAGGGAAGACACAGCCCAGAGAGAAAGTCCAGAAACACTAGTGAGGGGGCATCTCTGAGACCAGCAGCAGAAGATGGGGGCAATTTAAGCGCCAGACAGGCTGCGGCTGCCAGCCGAGGTGGCCCCAAATACCCCCGGGAGGAGATGGGGGCTGCCTCGGCACCCCTCTGGCTGAGTTCAGAGGCGCCGACTGTGGGGCAAGATGCTCAGGAAGCCAAGGCAGCAGCAGGGCTGAGATCCGGGGAGGCCCGAGACAAGGAGGGAACTAGGGACCGCGCCTGGAGCACAGGACGGCCCTGGTAAAGGAGACAAATCCGGACCAAGTTTCTGATCCCAGCCAGGGAGCAAGACCGCGGCGAAGTGGGAAGGCGGTGGAAGCGAGGTGTCAAACCGTCCCGGAAGACTGGAGCAGAATTGCTAAGAATAAGTGGTTTGGGTAGGGCACGCCAGATTCTAAATACTTTCAGCTCATCATTAGTAATGAGACACTGAACCACACTGCCTATAATGAGTCATCTAAGAGTACAAAACAGAAAACAGAAATAAAGAAAAGACTGATGCTGGGAGGGATTGGGGGCAGGAGGAGAAGGGGGCGACAGGATGAGATGGCTGGATGGCGTCACCGACTCGATGGACGTGAGTCTGAGTGAACTCCGGGAGTTGGTGATGGACAGGGAGGCCTGGCGTGCTGCGATTCATGGGGTCGCAAAGAGTCAGACACGATTGAGCGACAAGAGCATAGCACAGAAAATAGAAAGAAGCGCAGAACTCTTTTCGTTCCCCAAGTTGCTGCGAGGGACGCCTGGTGGCGTGGCTGGCATCTCAGAGCCTGTGCTGGGTCTGCACCGCTTCTGGGTCTGTGACTTCAGTCCTTGGTGAAATCAGGGGTGGCCCGAAGCCACAGAGCCATGGCCAGCACCCAGATAATGCTGCAGTGGGAGGAAGGACCCAATAACCAAGCAGAAAGTGTCTGCAGAGACTGCGTCTGCACCGAATGAGGC
>SJYB01002372.1:360051-379918 GCA_006408585.1 Antidorcas marsupialis | reverse complement strand
GGTGCAGAGGAGGAAACAGGCTCATCACCCCGGGAGAGGGGCGGTGAACCCCGCGGTGCGGAGGAGGAAACCGAGGCTCAGCGCTGAAGCAGGACGGCCGGCCCTCCGGGCACCCTGCAGAGGCGGTCTGGGGGGCAGCGGCCCTGCTCCCGCGTGAACGCGCCGCCCCCTCGGCGCAGCGGCAGGCGGGCTGGGCCGGGGCAGCGCGGTACCTGCGTGCAGCCAGATCTGCGCCAGCGTCATCCAGGGGTGCAAGGGGCCCTGCTTGGGGGCGCTGCTCTGCAGGGACGAGGCCACCTCTGACAGCGCCTGCTCCACTCTGGAGGCCGCGACCGATGTGGCGTGGATGGAGCCTGCGGGGTGGGGGTGGGGGTCGAGAAGATGGCGTCAGAGGCGAAAGGACAGAGGAGCCAGCCAACCCCACAGGCCCCGCAGCCCCCACACAGACACGAGACCAAGAGGCACGCACGTCCCTCCCCCGGGGGTGTCTGTTTCGAGGGGCACACCCCGTGCGACCGCTGGGGCCTGGCACCCTAGTTTCTGTCCTTGGTCTTAGTTCCTGCCCCTGCTTTTGCTGCCCTGAGTCACCAGAGCTTAGACTGCAGAGCGACTCTCAGGAGCCTCGAGTGGACTGCGGAGGGGCCGCCGGCAGAGGCACGTTGCTGAGCCCCGCACGCCTGCAGGGTGGCCAAGGCAGGCGCCAGAGCACCCTCCGGGGCCTGGGCCTGGAGTCTCCCAGGGGAGCGGGGAGGGACCGCCCTGGTCGGCTGCGGAGGATCCGCCTGCAGGGTTTTGCTCTCAAGACACACCCAGCAACCGCCCACTTCGTTCGGCCTTTGAAGGATCTGGAGCCATAGTCTAGGATGACTTAGAAACTGCAGAAGCAGCGCACTCCCGCCCGCTGTACAAGCAGACGTCTACCGCCGAGGTAGCACCAGCCTGCTGGTGGTCAGGGCACGGCAGAGAGGCTGCACCCGCCTTACTCTTCTGTAAAAGCTGCTCCCCTGAGGGGCTGGGGCAGGCCACCGTAGGGAAAGATTCACTAGCCGGAGGGATCTGGCCAAAGGACTGCTATTCAGACATCAAATGAGTCAAACCACACGTTCCTCCCATGCTGACCTGGGGAGCTCCTGTCTGGCAGGAGCCACATTCCGAAACAGGGGTCTCTCCCCACCTCTCTCCCACATCCCTTCTTGGAGGAATGGTTTCAGAACGGAGAACAGGAGTCTCAGTTATTCCAGACTGAAAACTGGTGATATTTCTATTCACTGGCAACATTCTTAATTTATAACTCATCCTCAAGTGTAATACAGAGATAAACATTCCAGCCCTGTCGGTGGTAACTATCAACTTATCATGAGGTTGAAAACGGTGAAAGATACACGCTGACTACTCGAATAAACTGAGTTGGGTCTACTCTGGGTAAGAGGAGACTGGGAGCATAAAAATAGTTTCCGCTGGGGCTTTCAAATGTACCATAATTTACTCAGTTTTAAGAGTATTTGCTGTGATAAACTGGAAATCCATATTGTGTTTTGACAGTCCCAACATGAAGGAAATGTGGATTTTTCTCAATATACTCAAGTCCGGTGGGAGGGGGTCGGTGGAAGTGANGGGCTTTCAAATGTACCATAATTTACTCAGTTTTAAGAGCATTTGCTGTGATAAACTGGAAATCCATATTGTGTTTTGACAGTCCCAACATGAAGGAAATGTGGATTTTTCTCAATATACTCAAGTCCGGTGGGAGGGGGTCGGTGGAAGTGAAACACGGGAGGGGCTGGGGACCAGCCTGAGAATCCAGCTTCTGCGGACAGTCCCTCACAGACAGCATCCACGGGGACACGTGAGAGGGAGGTTCTGGAGAAGGACCAGGGAGGCCTCCAGAGTCAGCGCTGCCGTGCAAGGAGGCCCACGAGGCCAAGTTCAAAGGCAACGCAGGAGAGCTGATGGAGCTCAGCTAAGAACTGACCGTGTGGAGTCAGACTACTTAAAAAAAAACCTAAGCAGCAAGATCATGAAACTGCTGTTGGTTTTGGGGGTCTTGTTCTGTTTTCAACCTCTTTATGGAAAATCAGCGTTTTAACTTTGATAACAAGGATGGACATAGCTNTAAAAAAAAACCTAAGCAGCAAGATCATGAAACTGCTGTTGGTTTTGGGGGTCTTGTTCTGTTTTCAACCTCTTTATGGAAAATCAGCGTTTTAACTTTGATAACAAGGATGGACATAGCTTCTCTGAGATTTTTAATAGCAACGATTAGTTAAGTAAATGAAACTGCTGTTGCTACATCCTGACGCTGTTACTAAGCTGGCTTACCTTCTCACTGAGTGCCTCCAGCAGGGGTTCTCAACCTTGGCTTCACACTAGAATCACTTACGGATTAAAAACACAGCCATGATGCCCCAGCTACAGATCCCTGGTGCTAGGGCTGGGGCCATCTACTCGTTAATAGCCCAGGTAACACCAACGTGCAGCTAAGACTGAGGCCCGACCTGGAGACGGGAAGAGGGCGTTATTAGATGACTGTGGGTCAAGAAAAGCCTGCGGCCTTCGTCTACACAGCTCAGCCAGTTTGAGAGGTCCTGCCTCCCTGCAGCCCAGTGATCTGGGGAAATGGGGCCAGGAAGCCCTTATTCTTTAGGACAGAGGTTCTCAGAGCCCTCTTATCTCAGAATCCCTTTGAACTCTGCAAAGTCATTTTCTTTAGTTAATTAATTTATTTGGCTGCACCTGGTCTGAGCCAAGGCATGTGGGATCTATTTCCCTGACTGGGGATCGAACCTGGGCCCTCTGTATCAGGCGTGTGGAGTCTCAGCCTCTGGATCACCAGGGAAGTCCCTCTGCAAAGTTATTGCAAGCCCTCTCAAGAGATCTTGTTTACATGGGTTATACCTATTGATACTGACATCAAAAATGAAGTCAAAACTGAGAAATGCTTAAAATATTTCATTTTTAAAAATAAAAATAATACACCACTGCTCTAGAAAAATTCTACACATTTTCTACTAGATTCTCAGACTCCTTGGCTGCAAGAATTTGTGACTTTGGGACAAGGGGCTAATTCTGCTTTTCAGAGGACCTGCTTGACTCACAAACGCACCTCTCAGAAATCACGTCAAAGTCCCTTCTCCCTGTGATGTCTGCACACACTGGGGCTTCCCTGGCGGCTCAGGCGGCGACGCGTCTGCCTGAATGACCCAGGTTTCATCCCCGAGTCAGACAGAAGATCCCCTGGAGAAGGAAATGGCAACGCACTCCAGGATTGTTGCCTGGAGAATCCCATGGATGGAGGAGCCTGGCGGGCTGCAGCTCATGGAGTCACAAAGAGTCGAACACAACTGAGTGACTTCACTCACTCGCAGACACAACTAAATTCATTAATTCTCCACATACTAATGCTTCACTGTGAAGGCCTGGCAAATGATGGCACCAGCAGTGGTGATTATCAGTTTCAGTGAACTAGTTTTGATCGTCACTTTTAGAGGCCTGTTCCAGGCACTCTGGTTTGCATTTCATGTACATTGCTTCATTTAATTTTTAAACAATTCTCTGAGGCAGGTAACACCTGCATTATTTAGATGACAAAATTGAAATTTGGTGAGTAAGTTACCCAAATGCATATAGCCAGCAGGTGACTCAGACTCTAGTCTAACTGCAGGTCTAGGCTCTGAATCCAGCTCTGATACCGCCTCCTCCAGGAAGGCTGCCATGAGCCTTTGGTTCCTCCTCCCTACCAGCGTCGGGCAAAACGTTAGACCTCGGGACTTCAGTGCCCCATAGCCTCCTCTGGTCACGGTGATCCCTGCACAGACCACACTGTTTTACGTTACAGTTAACGTAACTGTCTCTCTTACGAGACTGGGTGGTTCTGGAAGACAGGAGTCATGTCCTCCATTTAGGTATTTTGAAAGTGAAGTAAAAGCCACTCAGTCGTGTCCGACTCTGCGAGTTCAGTCCATGGGACTCCCCAGGCCAGAATACTGGAGTGGGTAGCTTTTCCTTTCTGCAGGGGATCTTCCCAACGCAGGGGTCGAACACAGGTCTCCCGCATTGCAGGCAGATTCCTCACCAGCTGAGCCACCAGGGAAGCCCACTAGCTATTTTAGGGGCTAAGAATGCCAGGCCCCTGAAATGTGCTTGGTAAGTGCTCGTGGAACAAACGAATGATGAGTGAATGCGCACTGCCAGCAGACTTGTCACGGTATGAAACCTGGAAGAGAGTGGCCCCCTTCGAGGGAACCACGTCTGGATGCCCTACTCTCCTTCTCTAATGGCCCAGGGGCCAGAACCTTCCCCGTCTCAAAGGGCTCCTCCCAACCACTGGCACTAAGACTGATCGTGGTGCACACCTGAATTAACACTGCTCTTACCTAGAGGCTTCCCAGCTCCAGGGAACTGAACCCCTTACAAAGGGGTTTCTGAGGTTCATCAGAAACAACTGTTTCCTTCCTAGATGATCCCTTTTCACACACGTCTCACGGGGCAGACACCCTTCAGGTTCTGAGGGAGAGGTGGGTATTTGAGCATTCAATATTTATTAACAAGAGCAGGTGATTTACAATAATGATAAAAATACTTAATAGCTAATGTCTACAGGGCTTCTCTTGTGGCTCAGCTGGTAAAGAATCCACCTGCAATGCAGGAGACCTGAGTTCAGTTCCTGGGTTGGGAATACCCCCTGGAGAAGGGAAGGGTGACCCACTCCAGTATTCTAGCCTGGAGAATTCTATGGACTCTATAGTCCACGGGGTCGCAAAGAGTTGGGTACGACTGAGCAACTTGAACTTTCACTTTCACTCTCCTAGCAATAGTGCAAATATGTCACTCGTTCACTGGGTTAGAGTTTGGAGGAAGAAAGGGCTGAGCATCGCTATGAGTTAGAATGGATGCCTGGTTACAGCCCGCGTCTTGCCGTTGCGCAGGACTGAGATGGTGAGTGCCAGGACAGATTTTGATTTATGTAGGTGAACTAGAAATGCTAGTCCTGACCAACCTATTTTTAAAACAACCCTTTTCTTTCTCATGAAAGCAAATGTATTCTTACAGCGTGCGTGGGGGTTAAGAGGATTATCCCTCCAAGGGAAATGGACAAACTGAGGCTTGAGAAAGGAATCAGAGGGGGAACAGAAGGCATATTTCTAATTTGAAATCCAAGACTCTGGAGGAATACGCTTCCAGATAATGAGGTTTGACAGGTGAGCCAGGGGAACGTGTCTGGCCGCTGAGCATCTCCTATTTATCACATTAATTCAAGAAGTGCTTATCCCTGTCGGAACCCTCAGGGCCGAGCAGCCACCAAGTCCCTCAGTCACAGGGTGCAGGGGCTCTGAAAAGCCACCATGAAATCAACTGAACCGACAGCTGACGTGGGCAGATGAGAGCGGGCCCTGAAACCTGGCCTAGGTTCTGTGTCCACAGGGCACATGACGTCCTGGAGCTGAATTTCCTGCCACCTAGATGCTCAAGAGAAAATGCTGCTTCGGACATCTGCTACGTCGGCAAAGCGCCGCTTGAAGAACTGTTCTGATCCCCACCTCCAGGGTCTCTATCTGAGTCCCCGCTTAGGACCACAGTCTGCGTGGGTGTGGAAGGGGGCTGGCTGGAAGAGAGCCCGGGCCCCTGACCTCAGGAAGCAGAATGCAAGCTCTGCACCCCTGGAGGATTTCTACCCCCATTCCTACCCTCCTGAAGCCCACAGAGAAACTCTGCCAGAAGCAGGGCAGTGGGTCCAGCCCGCTCACCCTGCCTGCAGCTGACGTCTTTCCAAAGCCTCTCCTCAGCTCACTACACCTGTGGTCAGCTTCACACAGACCTCCGACACGGACCCTAGTTCAATACTTGAAGTCCATCAGGCAGCGGATCTCAGAGCCCATAGCGCAGTTAAGCAGAAGGCAGTGAGCTTCACCTGTATTTGCCCAAGCAGGGTCACTGACTGCGTGGCGTGTTTTTACACTCCAGCGGCCCTCTCGACTCTTCTGGTGGCGGAACCTAAGCCGCTGTGGTGTGGACGATGCCCACCTTCCCTGTCCCCTCCCATCCTCACAGCGCGTAGAGGAGGTACAGGTCTCAGATGCAACCTTGCTGACTTGGTGCACCACAGCCCAAGAACAACTACTGACGTGCGAACAAGAACAACAGAAACCCCTCTACGGAAGAGCCGCGAGCGGACCCGGTCCAAGCGTCCGCGCGGGGTGCAGGCTGCCCTCCGCTTCCAGGCCCGGCGCTGGGCGCGGCTGCACCGAGTCCCGCCTCTCCCCTCGCAGGCACCCGCCCTCCGGCGCTGCTCTGAGAAGAGCCCGTGTGCGCGGGAATTACCCTCCGCCCAGAGCTCTCCGCACGTGTTTCCCCTCGGGCCTGAAGCGACTCAACGCTACCTGCTGGCAGAGTTCACTCAGCTTCCGGCTCTTCGAAGCTGGGCCCCCTCCCCAGCAATGAAATTAAAAAGAGAAACAAGGCAGCTTCCCTTCTCAAAGGCCCCGCGCACTGAACGGTGATCTGAACGACTAAACATCCCGCCAGGCAGCTGGGCTCGAGACCTTCCATCCTTAACAGAAGGATGCCTGTTTCTCAAGGCGAGGCTTGAGCGCTGGTGAGGGTGGTCCAGCGACCTCCTCACGCCGGTCCCTGCGCTCCGAGGGCCTCAGCGGCCGGTGAGGAAGGGGAGGGGGCCAGGGCCCCGCTGTCCCTGCAGCGCTCAGCCAGGCGCATGTTCGGAGTCCTTGGAAAGCACGGACCATTTTCCCTCCACGCCCCTCTCAAGCCCGGGGTTAGGACCATCCCCGTCTCCGCTGGAGGTGGCCCAGCCTCTGATTTGGGGGGTGGGCTCCGCACACGGGGCTGTCAAGGGTCTCCCTGCCGCACCCTGGCCCCTGGAGGGCTGCCCCTCCCCTCGAGTCGGGGGGCTGGGTGCGCCCCTGCAGAGCGGCCTTAGGGGCCACTGCGGTTCCGTCCGCCTCCCGCCCACCGTGAGGCCTCCTGCTTGCGGGCTCTGCGGGTCAGCGACTTTGGGGGCTGTTCTCGTAGCTACTTTCCTGGTTCCCTGTGCGAAAAGGACACTAAGATGGCCAAGTACATCCGGACAAGCCAACCCCCCAGTCCCAAGACGAGGTCACGACTCCCAGTGACTTTCGCAGAGGATCAAGCGCAGCTCAGACCTGAGGGCACGTGCTTTCCTCCTGAAAGGGGGGTCCTTTCCAGGGAAAGCGTCGGGAAGGAGCCCGGAGGCAGGGGCCATGCGCGGGGCCAGCGTGCTGGGGGGGGGGGTGCTGGCAGGGCGCTCAGCAGGCATGCGGGGCCGCGGCTGCGGGCGGGAGGCAGTACCTTCGGGAGGACTACACGGGGAGGCTCCCCACCTGCCCCAGCCCCGTGGCTGCAGTCCTGAGCCCGCCACTCTGCCCCGAAGCGCCCGCCCCTGGGGAAAGCGGCTTGCGNGCCAGCGTGCTCGGGGGGGGGGTGCTGGCAGGGCGCTCAGCAGGCATGCGGGGCCGCGGCTGCGGGCGGGAGGCAGTACCTTCGGGAGGACTACACGGGGAGGCTCCCCACCTGCCCCAGCCCCGCCGCTGCAGTCCTGAGCCCGCCACTCTGCCCCGAAGCGCCCGCCCCTGGGGAAAGCGGCTTGCGGCCGTGGCCAGGGAGAAGGCTCCTGGCTTGGGCTGCGGGCTCACTCCCGGACACACACACCGGCGTCAGCCCGAGGGCCGCATTACTGTCCACCTCCTGAACTGCCACTCAACCTCGTTTAGAGAAAGACATCCTAGAACTGTCTAAGTGAACGTTCTGCAGCGCCCAGTGTTCGTCACTCAGTCGTGTCTGACCCTTTGTGACCCCGTGGACTGTAGCCTCGTCGTGGGGTTCTCCAAACAGGAACCCTGGGGTGGGTTGACATGCCCTCCTCCAGGGGGGTTTTCTAACCCAGGGATGGAACCTGAGACCCCCAAGTGGCATATAGATTCTTTACCGTCTGAGCCCCCAGGGAAGCCCAAACTATTTTTTTAAGATAATTTTAATTAAAAAAGAGCAAGAAGGTTTACATGTCAACTGCCACCCCTCAAAAGCAGTGGGGCCATCGTTAGCGTGACCTTTTCATACATAGATTGAAAAGTGACTTTTTTCTGTTAGGCAGAGGCAGAAGGTAAAGTCAGTCACCATCTCACCGACTGGCCACTTCCTGATCCTGATGGATGTTTTTAAATGTCAGAAAACGCAAGGTCAGTAATAAGATGCTCACCAGCTCAGCCCTGTCTCTCACCTTGCTTCACCTGAGCGGTGTGTGTTTTCCGTAGTATCATTCTCTTCTCTGGGCCCCTAAAGAGAGCAGCACTTTCCCCAGAATCGGTGAAATGCAATGAAGCTGGGGACACGAGCCGGCACATTCTCGGAGAGGACAGAACACCCACCCAGGTCTTCCCCCGGAATGGCGACCGCTGGGGTGGGTGCCCGGGGTGCCCAGGCTCCTCAGCTGGGAGTGAGGGCACCGTGGGGGCGGCAGGGCAGCTACCTTCCAGGCCAGCTCTCCCCGCCTGGCTGGTTACTGCCCTCTGGGAGCCACAGGGGCTGGTAGAGGCTTCACGTCAGGACCAGCTCCTGGTAAACCACAAAGGCGTCTGTGAACAGTGTGCTCAGGCCGCTTCAGCCTTGTCCGACTCTGTGCGCCCCACGGGCTGCAGCCCGCCAGGCCCCTCTGCCCAGGCAGGAACACTGGAGTGGCTGCTGTTTCCTCTCCAGGGCTTCTTCCCGACCCAGGATCGGATCGGTGTCCCTTCTGTCTCCTGCCTCAGGCCTAGCGCCACCCAGGAAGCCCAGGCGTGTGAGCAGAATAACAAGGCAGTTTAGCTCCTCCCAGGCGAGGAGTCCAGGCCAGGAAGGTTGAACGGGTTGGACGGGCCCCTCTGCAGAACTGCCCGCTGACCCAGGCTCCCCTGGCCTTCCAGAGACTGCGGGCTGTTTCTATCAAAAGTGTTAAGACCAAGCCTCATTTTACCGTGTGGAAAGGGAATCACTTTTTCTATGTAGCAATAAAGGTTGAACCAGAAAGGAATTTTGAGATTCAACTAGTTCCCTCTACCCCAGATCTACAGATGACCCTCGCTGGGAAGCCTAGACGTCTCACGCTTCCGATCAGTCCCGCAGGGCTGCTGACACCCCCACCGCATGGCTTCCCATGGGCACTCTTCCTGCAAGGCCTCCTCCTGTAGCCCTTCCCAGACAGGTGCTGCCTCCTCCGAATTTAAGCCCAAGCTGCAGGAGGAAGCGTTAGAATCCCGCGCGAGCTGGGCCCCGCGAGGAGTGAGCAGGCGGGCGGCAGCTTAGGGTCCAGGCCATCCGAGCACTCCCAGGAACCAACAGCCGCAACACACTGCGAGGTGGAGGGCAGCGTGACTCTGGAGGCCCTCCGAACAGTTAACAGACCCGTCAACTACTTACTAACTGAAGAAAGGGAGGGGAAACCATGAAAGCACACTTCTGGAGAGTTGCCTTGGAACAACAAATCAAACCACAAATTAAAACCAAGAAACAAACATTTGAAAAGTCAAAATTAAGCCTGAAAAAGCAAACGGAATTCTCATAACCTTCCAACTGTAAGTCTGGTTGTCTGGGATCAGATTTCAATTCTAGAGTGACATATGTTTTTCCACTAACAATGATTTTTTTTTTTAAAGCAAAGGAAGGCCAACTGGGCATTCCCCTCCGTGCTTAAATGCTCTCTCAGCACGTGAAAGCTGACCAGGTCATGGACTGCTTTGTTTCCAGGGCAGGAAATTCCAATGGGAAGGGAAAAATAATCAAACGAGCAATTTTCAGATCTTTCCACACGTTAAGCCTCCTCATGATTCCAGCAGCTGCAGGGCTGGGCTAGTGTTCGATCCTGTGAAGTCAAAGGGTTGGGGGTGGGGTGGCATTCATGCAGCTTTAGGTCTAGGCTATCTGTTCTAGGGGAAAGAGCTGGCATTCAAATTTATGATAATTTTAATCAAGAAATTCTGCCTTTACTAGGCACGTGCACATGTGGCCTGTTTGCCCTTCTCCGGCTGAATGCTGTGTTTGTGGCTGGGAGGCAAGGTCCTTGGGTGCGTCAGTCTTAGACACCTGGTGACCGGCGAGGGGCTCCCCGAGGACGGAAGGTGACTCGGAGCTCTGTGAAGAATAAACAGCTGAGCGCTGCTCGGTGCATAATATGTTCCGCAGAAAGCCCAGGGGGGCGCGCTGCCCTGCCCATTTGCTAATTAATCTGATATCAGGTGTCCCACCAGAAAGGTGGACCTCAGTCCTCAGAGGTTTAAAGGGACACAGGGCTTCTCGGGATGCAACGAGGTAAATACTGGCGGGTGTGGAGGTAGGTGGCTTTCTTATGCAAACGAGAGGGGAGGGTGGTAGGAATATCTAACCTCATTCTGGAACAGTTTTTCTTGTTATTGTTCAGCCGCTCAGTCTGTCTGACTCTGCGACCCCATGGACTGTAGCCTGCTAGGCTCCTCTGTCCAAAGGCTTTTCCTGCTGACAATACTGAAGGGGGTTGCCATTTCCTCCTCCAGGGGATCATCGCCACCCAGGGATCAAACCCGCATCCCTTGCACTGGCAGATGAATTCTTTACAGCTGAGCCACCTGGCTCAGTAAGGTTCCATTTTAAGAACCCCAGCCTCAAGCTGGGCAAAAAATGTAAAAAACAACTTTTCTGGGAAAACCAAAACAGAAAAAAACCCCAAAGTTGGCAACTGCTCCTAGTCATTGTATTAAGGGAAAATGTCTATTTTAAGAAGTAGATTAAAAACAACGTAAGCAGTTTATAAACATTATCTTCATCTTCCATTTTGTAAAAGTGGGATTGTCATTGAGGCTGAGTTCAGAATAGTCACTATGCAGATAAGTAAGGTCAGACTGTTTCTTGGTTTAAATGACTTACTTTAGATGACAGTCTCCTTTCTCTGTGTGTGTGTGTCTGTGTGTGTGTGCACTCGTGAGTGAGTCTCACAGCAGGTCGCCATCAGAAATATGAGCACATTAGGGAGAGTAGGTCGTTATATTCGGAGCTTTTGTTCAGCACATAACTGAGCGTTTGGACCAAAGATGAGCTCTGATAAATCAGGGATATAGAGATTAAATTTTCTGGCTGTGTTACAGGTAAAGTGAGCATTAAATAAATGAGTGGGAGAACAAGGGTGGATCTCCTGGTGAGACCCACATTTAGGGGCCATTTCAGGACTTTATCAGCCAGTGTCTCGTTTTAATACAGGGATTTTTTTTTAATTGACAGGACCCCAAACACTTTCAAATGTTCCTATGACTTAAAAGCAAGATTAGATTAAAACACGGCTCAATCTCCCTGCCTAGATTCATGACACAAGCCCTACATTTTCTCTCCCTGCAAATGCAGAGCAATTTATAGTCTTACAGCCACTGGCACTGGAATCATGAGAAGGTATTTCACACACAGACGCGTTCCCGAGCCCCAGCTCAGGCCTCCTGAATCGTAAACTCTGGGGGTCGGGCCCAGGGAACCTGCAGTCTTCAAAGCTCTCTGCATGACTGTAACACAGCGTAAGCTCTGAGAATCCCGTATTTAAAGGGCAGAGGACCAGTATCTTTACAATACGGCCTTGGTTATGACTTACTTGTTGAATTCCTTTCTAAGTTGAAAACTGGAAATAATTAGGACTGTTCTAACTTGTCTTTTTTTAAGAAAATAGGATCTTTATGCATTGATAGCAACTCCAGGAAATCCTAGGAGTGCCCAAGAGCCAGAGGCAGTGTTCTAGAAAAGCTTCCATTGATTCTGCTCAAGACAGGTTTCCTCTGCTTTTCGGAGGGGAGGGCGGAGCTCGGCAACATTGTCTCCTGCCCCAGGCAGCATCTGGGTTTTCGGCAGAGCAAGATTTCCTGGCAGTTGGATTTGATGGAGTTTGCTACCCAGCTTATCAGTTAGGAAGATTATCAGAAAACAAAACACCAGGCAAATGAAGCAGGTCTAATAAGAAAGGAAAAAAAAAAACAAACATAAACCATGTTTCCACAGAGAGGGTTCCTGGCGGGGCCCCGGGTCGCTGACTGAGCGTGCAGCCAGGGGCCACACAAAGGTTTCGGGTCTGGGATGAGAAGGAAGATGAGGAGACAGAAACAGGTGGGGAGGAGACTCGGCTCTTGGAGGAGAAGAGGAGGAGGAGGCTGACACTGAAAGAGTGAGAGAGAGAGAAAAGATGAAGGCAAAACCTTAGAGACACAAGGGGAAAAACAGACTAGCTTTCAATATACTCACATCAGCTGCAAAGAAAATGAGGTCATGTAATGCACAATCGTTCCTCTACTTGACAACAGAATACAAGTGCTTTTGGAAGAAAGCAAATTTGCTGTTTTCCCACTGGTTATTATCTGTTCTGCAACAACACCATGGAATGAAGATAACTCCGATTTACCTGGGCACAGATTCAGCAGTATGGTCCACTGAAAATAATATGTCTTTAACCTATAGTATCCGCAACATTACAGAGGGAAAGAAACTATTTGCTTTTCAACTGGAAAGGATTAGAACTTGACTTTTCCTTGATTTGTTTTTTTTTTATGAGAAGCACNGCACAATCGTTCCTCTACTTGACAACAGAATACAAGTGCTTTTGGAAGAAAGCAAATTTGCTGTTTTCCCACTGGTTATTATCTGTTCTGCAACAACACCATGGAATGAAGATAACTCCGATTTACCTGGGCACAGATTCAGCAGTATGGTCCACTGAAAATAATATGTCTTTAACCTATAGTATCCGCAACATTACAGAGGGAAAGAAACTATTTGCTTTTCAACTGGAAAGGATTAGAACTTGACTTTTCCTTGATTTGTTTTTTTTTATGAGAAGCACTTATATAAAATTTACTTGAAAACTAAGGCTTTCCTAGGTGCAGCTATTGAGGGGCAACCACGGGCCAGGCCCCAGCATGGCAGCAATGGCGTAGGCGCGCCAGGCTGGGTCACGGCTGGGTGCGGCGGCTGGGCTGGCTGTCACCCCCTGCCTTCAGCTGGAGGGACACGCAGCAGACGGGGGGACCACCATGGAGACAATTAAAGACTTTCCTGGACAAATGGGGCGGACTTTCAAGGTGAAGGAGTCATTCTACTTTGGATAGGCATCTGGCGCTATCCACCGGTGGCTAAAGATAAATCCCCTTACTCCACATCCTGTTTTGAAGGCAAAAGGAAGAAAAAAAATATTTTTTAAATCCTCTATTTAAGGAACTAACTTATTCCCAAGAAAAAACAATGACTCATAGCTTCAGAGTTGAAAGACTGTTCCATTCCAGTCTGTCTTGATGGCTGGGACCTACTGGACGATAGAGGTGGGGGTGGGGAGAGAAGGGGACTGAGAGGGGATATCAGGAGGGCAAGCAGATTCTTTACGGGTTGTTTTTCACTCTGCCACACCTGTTTAATAAAACCAACATCTACTCTCTGGATACAGTGGACTTGGCTGGTCTGAGGCTTCTAGACTTGGGCTCCCCTCGTGTTCAGATCTGTCTCTGGACAATTGCAGGGGTGGGAGACCCGCCTCCCTGTTAGTTACCCCCCTTTCACAATGAACACCACCCAGCCTGTACTTCATCCTGACCCAGATGGACAACGAGGGTACCTTGGCTAGATTTATAAGGAACCCTTATCTGTTTGACATATACACTGAAATTTTAACAGGCAAAATATGATATCTGAGATCTGCCTCAAAATGCCTTACAAAAACTAAGTGCTGGACAGCAGAGATAAGGGAAAAAAACTAGGGATTGTTGGCGCCTAGGGCTAGGTACATGGGGACTCACGGCATTAGTATCTCTATTTTGGTATATTTGAAGTTTTTCCACAATAGAAAATTAAAAAAATAAAAGGGAAATAAATTTTTAGCTCTAGAAAACAAAAAGAACAATCCAAGGGGGGCTGTGGCTTCGAGAAGGGGTCCCCTGTGCCACGGTGATGGGGTGGGCGGCGGTGTGACCGCGGGAGGTCACCTCAGGCCAGGCACACGTCTCCACCCGCTTTGCACCTGGCAGAGGCTTGGGTCCTTCAAGCATTTAGAAAAGCCACTGACTCTGGGGCTGTAATAAAGCCCCAGGATAGTCTCTGCTGACGAAGGCAGGGGGGCCAGAGGATGCGTGAAGGGACCCCCACGGGGGCCGAGCAGCCCAGACACAGTCTGCTATTTTCAAGTCAAGGGATGTGGGAAACAAGATCTAAGCTTATTTGCATGAAAGGGAAAACCAAAAGCTAATAAAAACGGTTATCTTCAGGAATAGGCGAGGGAGGAGGGCAGGGAGGAAGCAGAGCACCCCTATGGAACCTTCAGAATCAGAGCTTGAGCTAAATCCGCGGGTCGCTCTGGAGACAGGGGTCCACACAAATGCGCCAATAGGCACTGCTGCCCTCCTGGAACTGCCCACAGGCTCAGCTGTACAAAACTGCCCTTTATGCATCAGGAGGGAGGCACCTTTTCCATTTATAGGAGAGTCTGTTGGGTTTTTTCAGTCTCTTGGATTTGAAGGATCATCTCAGAATGCTCTGCCATCATTTACGACCAGTCTGCCGCTGACAGGGCCTGCTAACGTGGCCTCCCATTCTTCTGGCTCCCTAGCCTCCTGATAAGCACTGGAGGTGGTAAGACCAATGACCTGGGGCTCCCGGGCAGGGCGGGTGAGAAGGGTCTTGGAGGGGATCGTGTGGCAAGTACAACCACAACCACACAGTAACACGGTCACCGGCCAGGACCCGGGAGCCTGCGCCCCAGCAGTGTGGACCGCACCCCGGCTCGGGAGTCAGGGGCAGCGGAGCCCCCTGCGGGCAAGGGTGGCCGCCCCCGCTGGGCACGAGACACACCTCACCGGATGCTGTGGCCACTGAGGCTTCCTCTGAGCGGGGAGCCTCCTGAGGGCTCGGGGCGGTGGGGGGGGCGTTCCTGGGGCAATGGGGAGAATGAACCCCAAGGGCCTCGCTCATTTTCTCCTGCCTGTTGGCACTGAGATGTAGACAAAAGTTTGGGGACCTCGGGGCAAATGAAGACCCCGACCAGCTGGAAGGACAGGGGATCTGACTTCACACCGGGGTCCTCGCAGGGTCCTGGGCGGGGAGGAGGCCCCGCGCGGCAGCTGCGAGGAACTGGTGAGCATCACCTCCTGGTCTTCTCTCCCCGGAGGTCCGAGCCTCGCCTGTGGGGGCTAAGAGCCTGACCTTCCCTTTTCTGCAGCGAGGGGTCACGCACGTCCCTCCAGTGGGACTGGACCGTGAGCAGAGCCCAGCTCAGGGTCGCCTGGTTCACATCTAAGCCTGCCAGTGGCTGGCCCTCAGCCCGGGGCCGAGTCCCTGTGGGCCTCCCAGCCTGCACTGGAGCGGCGGCTGGTAAACGGCACCGACTGGAATTCGCGCTGCTCAGCGCTCTCGTGACCGGGGAGCCCCAGGGCCCTGCGGCCGGGCTTCCCGTGCCGACCTGAGGTCTGGAAAAGGGAGCCTAGCCCGGCAAGGCAGGCAGCTGGGAGAACAGCTCGGGCGAGGGCTGTGCCCGGCTCCCGTCCCCGGGGAGAGGCTCTCCGGGGTGACTCCCCGCGCCGGTCTCAGGGCTGCTCTCCGGCTCTTCCGAGGGGCTAGGTCAGGACCCTGGGCCGCTGGGGGCGCCCGGAGGTGGACTAAGCCACACAAAGAGCCCCAGGCAGGTGGCGGGGAGGCAGCAAACCCGCTCCCCAGGACACTCGGGGTCTGCCTCAGGCTCACAGCTGGGCATGTCTCAATAGTCCAGGGGTCCGCTGAGTCCTCCAGATGGCCCCCTGAGATGTCGGTATTCCTATCAGAAATTACTTGTCTGCACTTCTGGAGATGACAGCAGTATCTCTACCCACCCTGTACTTAGGCAACTGTAGAAACACAGATGTGAACTGACGTGCTAGCATCTGCAGAGAGGCAGGAAGTGTGGCGGGCCTCTCGGGGTCAGTAGACTCAGAGGCTCAGGACCCACTGCGCCCTCGCAGGGGTCCTTTGCGGGGTGGGTGTGTGTCCGTGGCTGCCACGGATGAGACGCCGAAACTTGATTTCAGCAAGCCTGAAACCTACAGAGAGACAGAGAGACACAAAAGCCGAGGGACGCTTGAAGGGGATGGGAAGAGCCTAATTTTAGTTTCGAACGTTCAGCTCCAAGAGCAAGGGGAAAAACAGAAAGATTTCAAAGAATTGTGTTGGCAAGGAATAGGATGGCCCCCACCGTGAACACAGGCTTGAAAAAGACCCTCCTGGGGAAAAGGCTCGTCAGGCGGAAGATGAGCCCGTTTCCCTGGGGATGCCTTCCCACCCTGGGCCCCGGGGTGTTCACCCCACAGGGCTCGGGGGCCGGGCCCCACCCCGCTCCAGTTAACACCGTTTCAGCCCCGACGCCCTATCCCTCTCACCTGTCTCGGGATCGCTGAAGTCTGGCAAAGTAATTGTATTAAGCTGTCGTCTGTCAGCAATGGTTCTATCTAAGAGGCTGCTCCCACGTCCAGAATCACTGCAAAACACAGCTGCAAAGGTCAGTCATTGGAAGGGTGGGCGGGGAAAGGAACGAGAAGCACCTGACCCCACGCCTGAACTGCGCTTCTGACGTTCTTTGGCACCTCGTCACCTGTCACCACGCGTCCAGCTTTCCCGGGGCCGGCTTCCTTTCAGCATCCGTGTCCCCAGCGCGGCTCAAACCACACCTGAGGGCCTTGTGCGGGAAATGGCAACGTGGAGCCAGTGTCTCTCCCCTCAGTGGGGGCACACTGCTAGGCACCCGCGCTGGCGCCAGGCTTGCCGGGCCTGCGAGTGTGCCATCCTCCCGCTGCCTTCTGGAACCCGCACTCGGCACGTATGCTTCCAGCCGGCAGCGGCCCAGAAAGAACCCTGGGGCCTCTCGATAAACCGCTGAGGCCCAGGTCCTGCCCAACAGATCAGAAGTACTGGTGTTCAAAGCTCCCCCGTTGGTCCCAATGAGGAGCCAAACTCAAGAGCCACTGGGCCCTGCTTCTCAAAGGCTGATCACAGCCACGGCCTCGTTTGGGTCCTGAGAACAAACCTTTACCATCAATGACACGATCGTGAGCTCTGTCTAATGAACAAGGGAGAGGCTGTGTGAGGCTCACACGCGATGGGGGCGCTGGCAGAGAGCCCCCAGCCAGCGCACCTGAGCAGGAGACAGCCTCAGGGAGGGCACCGCGGGTCCTGCCTGCAGCCTCCCGGCTGGCGCCCCCAGCCAGCATCCCGCACCGAGCCCCGCAGGCTGCTCCTGCAAAACGGGACTGGCCACCCCTCAGGTGAGTCACGGGGAGGCCACACAGGCCACTCATTCACAGACCTTAGCTCACACTGCTCCCCCCTAAGTGCAGAAGCCTGTAAGCAAAACAATGAAAACCGCCTTCTTCTTCCTCCATCATGATGCTCTATCAAAGGTGCATGGTTGTCTCTTGAGGGTTGAGTCTAATGCTTTTCATTCAATCCTTTTTTTTTTCCAATCTGGGGGCTCTATGGATGATTTTTTTAGTTGTTGTTGTCAAGAAATTCAACTTCTACAATAAAGGGACACGATTTCCTTCCTCTCTGCAGCTGTTGCTAAAAGTGGTACAAACAAGATTTGCTATGAAACTTAATATGGCTTGCAGGCTATAATTTCCATGTCCAGTGATGCAGTTAGAGAAATCCACAGGAAACAGAAGGAAACTTGCTTCAGTACAGACTGTTTGTCAGCCTATACTTATGACATCACTGGATACATGTTTTTTGGAAACTATTCTATTAGTTATTTCCATGTCTGAGAAACAATAAATGTCTCTGAGCAGAAGACAGCATGAAAGTCTGTGCAAATTTGCATTAATCACATTACCAACTGAATGTTTCTAGCATTGTTCTGTTCAGGCATGTATTTTTAATATAAATATTACAAAAATGCTATAAAAATTTGACAAAGAGTTAATCATCTGAATGTTGCAATAGGTCCCCACCTAGGAGTTTTGGGAAGATATGGTCTCAAAATATAGTGATATTTTTCATCCCCTTGGGGATTCCAGGACACACAGTGAGGTGCTGGAATTGCAAAAGAAGGATGTGCCTCGGTTTTCAGTGAAGTGGACCTCGGTAAGAGGAAGGGAACGGTCTGTCCCAGGCTTCCTTCCCACTGCACCAAGGTTCAGAGCACGGGGCTGGGTGCTGCGTGCTGTGTTGCGTCCCGGAACCCAGCCGGCCCAGGAGTCCGGGCTCCTCCCTGGACCTGTCCCTGATGAGGCCACTCTGAGCAAGGCCACTTCCTGCCTGCTTCAGCGACTTCCCTGTGAGACGAGGATGAAGACTGTCTTCCGACACACGCCCAAGTCAGGCCAAACCGAGGTCGTGCAACTCCTGGGCACACACCTCAGGGGTCCTTATAAGTACCCTCCCTGCAAACGTCACATGACGGCAGGTGTGGGGAAGCCGAGGTAAGGACCTCCAACCCCAGGTGTTAGAGACCCCAACTAAGACAAAACCTTGACTTACAAAGATCACTCAGTAAGGACACAGGACCTGTTGACCTGTTTCTCTCCCACCAGCGGAGAAACTACGTACGGCTGTATTCCTTCCTTCATCTCCACAGTATTTAAGCAGCAGTAACTGGTCTGAACGGAGATACGTACGGCTGTATTCCTTCCTTCATCTCCACGGTATTTAAGCAACAGTAACTGGTCTGAACAGAGACGAGACACCTTTGTCTCCACCCTGACTTAGTGACTGAGAATCCCCCTGGATGCTTCGAGCAGGTTTCACTTCTTGGCTGACATGCTGCAGACTCTGCCTTCGCCGTCATCCACAGGAGGAGGGCGAAGGGGCCGGGGAGGCCTGGCTGGCCCTCGAGGCTGCTTAGCGCTCTCGCTCTGGCCTGTCCCCCACGAGCCCTCCTCCCTCTGGGACACGTCTGCTTGGGCTCCTCTACGGACCATCTCCCCCGAT
Source organism: Antidorcas marsupialis (assembly GCA_006408585.1). Classification (NCBI taxonomy): domain Eukaryota; kingdom Metazoa; phylum Chordata; class Mammalia; order Artiodactyla; family Bovidae; genus Antidorcas; species Antidorcas marsupialis. Next base: position 360,973 of record SJYB01002372.1, on the reverse strand, counting down.
AGCCCCATCACCTCCGTGCCTCTCTGGCTTGCCCGTAGGTGCCAGGACCCCCTCCCAAGAAGGCTGGCAGAAAGGAAGGGAAAACCATTCCTGGCAATGGTGTCAGTAGAAGGTTTAGGGAAAGAAAACTGGAAGGAGCCTCAAATCCACTGCCGGTGAGCTGCAGAGACCCACACGTGGAGATGTACACGTCCGGTAGCTCCTGTTCCCCTAAATCAGGACTGAAAATCCAGAGTAAACTCTCCTGATGGTTAAGCTGTTCTGGAAACCGGAAACTTCTGTAACAGCAAGAGGAAAGCTTGTGGGGGACTGGGAGTCAGAATACTGGAGTTCATCGCAGCTTTGTCACGTCCTGACTCTGAGATAGTGCCAGGTACTCGATAAATACTGGATGTCACAGGGGGGCCTTGGAGAGGAAACTGGAGCCCTTCCCAGGCGGCTTCAGGCAGGATCACACAAACAAGGCAAGTTCCCTCCGCTCCCGACCTCAGCTTTCTCATCAGAATGCAACAGCTGCCCACATTCTGGGGCTGCTCTGGAGAGGCACGAGAGCGCCCTGTGCAAAGAGAAAAGCTCCTCCAAAATGCTGGGGACTGCCAGCAGTGAGAAGAGGCAGCAAGGATGCACAGAGAAGTGCACAAAAAAGGTCTTCACCACCCAGATGACCGGGACGGTGTGCTCCCTCCCCTAGAGCCAGACATCCCGGAGGGCAAAGTCAAGTGGGCCTTAGGAAGCATCGCTGTGAACAAAGCCAGTGGAAGTGATGGAATTCCAGTTGAGCTGTTTCAAATCCTGGAAGATGATGCTGTGAAAGTGCTGTACTCAATATGCTTGGAAAACTCAGCAGTGGCCACAGGACCGGAAAAGGTCAGTTTTTCATTCCAATCCCAAAGAAAGGCAAAGCCAAAGAATGCTCAAACTA
>SJYB01002372.1:305490-344957 GCA_006408585.1 Antidorcas marsupialis | reverse complement strand
CCAGGGTGGGGAGGCCAGCCCAAGGTGGACACGGGGGCCGGGGCCTTCAGAGCCAAGCGCAGAGCTGAGGAGCGTGGCTGCAGGCAGCATCAGCAAGGACGGGGCACTCAAGGAAGGGGCGGGGGCTGGTGCGATGGGGAGAGGGGACCCCAAAGTGCCGGGCCTGCACACCGAGGAGCAAACATATGGCACAGAAGCTCTGTGTGTGTGCATGTGTGCATCAGAGGGAAGGACAGAGACAGAGGTGGAGAGAAAGACACTCTAGAATTAAGGGAGAATGTGGAGGCAACCTCAGAGGAACCAGTAGGCAGAGAAGAAGCGAGATAAGCCAGAGGCCCAGGCCCCCAGGACAGCGGGCCCGGGGCGAGGCCTTCCCGCACGGAGGCGGGCTCTGCAGGAGGCAGAGGAGCAGCCCTTGGACCCGGAGACGCAGCTCAGCCCCTGTTTTCTCTCTAAAGATGGAATGAGCTAGTTGCTGGGAGGAACGAAAAGGAACACTGCTAGGAGCTTCCAGAATGAGTGGAGCAGCGGCACCCTGAGGGAGCAGAGGGTGCCCCCGGCATCCTGTGGCCACTTCTCTGCAGTGAAGCCCCTCCGGGCTCGGGGGCAGGAGAAGGCATGCGGTGCTCAGGAGGAGCGGAGGCGAGGAGGGGGCGTGCTCAGTGTCCGACTCTCCCTGACCCACGGACTGCAGCCCACCAGGCTCCTCTGTCCACGGGACTCTATCAGGGAAGCCCAGTGGCTCAGCAGTGATGCAGGAGACCTGGGCTCGATCCTGGGTCAGGAGGATGCCCTGGAGAGGGAGTGGAAACCCAGCCCTGTATTCTTGTCCAGGGAATCCCATGGACAGAGGAGCCTGGCGGGCTAGTCCATGGGGTCACAAGAGTCAGACACGACCGAGTGACTGCCACAAGGACAGACAACGAGGCCGATACAGGCTGTGCGATGGACACGGCCCCCTCATTATCACCACACGAGACACACTGGACGCAAATCTCAGGGCTGGCCACGCGGCTCCGCCCCGCACCAGGATGTCGGCAGGAGTTGAAGGGAGGAGCGCCCAGCAGGCACACACTTTGCCCTCGGCCTGGGACACAGACTCCACACTGGAGGTGGGGAGGCCAGGAACCGAGAGCCCTGAGGACAGACGTGCCTCTCTGGGATGCCTGAGCAGAGACGGGCCGGCCCGGGGCCGCGGGGCGCTGTGCGGAGGAAATTAACCTGGTCTCGGTTAAGCCACTGTCAGCTTGTTGGCTGCTTCTGGGTTCACCTCTCACTAACAGAGAGCCCCGGAGCCCTCTTACCTGCTCCACATGGACGAGCATCAAGCAGGCACGACTGCGCCTTTAGGAAGCGCAGCAGGGGGAACGAGAGGCAGGCAGCTCGCTGAGGAGGCCGAGCAGGCAGGACGGGGTGCTGGGGGCAGACTCGGCCCAGGTGTGGGGTGGTACGGCCGGGAAACGCGGGGAGGCCAGGGGTTACGGAGAAAAAGTGAAAAGTCAGCAGAATCTGGAAACTGACTTAGGGAAGGGGGACGCGGGATGGGAACGACGATCCCGCTGACGGGTTGAGGCAAAGGAGTCAGCGTGCGGCGGGGGTGGACGGCGGCCGGAGAGGAGGTGCGTCCCTCCAGCTCTGCTCAGCTGGCCCACTGCAGCACTGCCGCTCAGGCTTCAGCGTGCATGCAGAAGCAGTCACGCGTCTGAGTGCTCTTCTTCCTCCTTTGCTAAGGGGAATGATAACTTCAACTGTCTCCCTGATAAACAAAAGGAGCTCATAGCTGAAACAGTCTGTTCTGAACCAAAAAGCCAGATGCTATGAATAAGCATGCGGCCTTGTTTTCTTCTGCAACAGAGGCTACCGCACTCATCATCCTCAGTGAGAAATGTTCACGGACGCTCAACTGGCACAAAGCTGCATTCCAGGTGCACCAGGGAAACACCGGCCCTCACAGACGGTCGCGGGGCCGCCAGGGAGCTCGGGAAGCCCCTAGGGGAGGTCCTCAAAGGAGAGGCTGCCAATCAATCACCTCAAAACTCTTCTTTTTGCTTTCAGGCAGGGAAACGGGGGAAGGACACCCTGGGTAAAGGGCACAGACTCTCCCTTCCCGGCAGCCAAGCCCAGGGGTGAATGAAGAAGGAAAGAGACTGGAGTGTGTCATCTGACCTGAGTACAGCCAATCAAGTGCTCCCGCCAGAGAGCTGCCTCCAGAGGTCAGGGCAGGGAAGCGGGCTGCTGGAAGCTGGTTTCTGTGGCTGGGCCTGGGCCACAGTAGCAGCCAGGTGGGTGGAAGCCCTCCAGACTTAACTGTATCCTCCCAAGCTGGGGCAGGAGCCTCCTTAATCTCTGTTCACTCCTGATCTTGAGCCTTCTATGGATTCTGGGTGCTAAACGGTTTACACCGGTAGATGCCACTCCTGCTTGAAAGAACGAGTTGGGCTCTGTCAGCTACAACCTTGTCATGGGTTCCAAGATCACTGCAGATGGTGACTGCAGCCATGAAATTAAAAGACCCTTGCTCCTTGGAAGAAAAGCTATGACAAACCTAGATAGCATATTAAAAAGCAGAGACATCACTTGGCCAACAAAGTTCCATCTAGTCAAGGCTATGATTTTTCCAGTAGTCATGTATGGATGTGAGAGTTGGACCATAAAGAAAGCTGAGAGCCAAAGAATTGATACTTTTGAACTGTGGTGTGGGAGAAGATTCTTGAGAGTCCCTTGCACTGCAAGGAGATCCAACCAGTCCATCCTAAAGAAGATCAGTCCTGAATATTCATTGGAAGGACTGATGCTGAAGCTGAAACTCCAATACTCTGGCTACATCATGCAAAGAGCTGACTCATTGGAAAAGACTCTGATGCTGGGAAAGATTGAAGGCAGGAGGAGAATGGGACGACAGAGGCTGAGATGGCTGGATGGCATCACCGACTGGATGGACATGAGTTTGAGCAGGCTTCAGAAACTGGTGACGGACAGGGAGGCCTGGCGTGCTGCAGTCCATGGGGTCGAAAAGAGTGGGACACGAATGAGCGACTGAGCTGGACTGAAGGCCGTGATGGTGTACCCAGGCTCCGCCTATAACAAGCCCTGCCTCCCAGCCCCCAACAAGCAGTTGTACCGCTTCTGCCTGCGAACCTTCCAGAATAGGAGAGTCACCTGAACAGCAGCCAGAAACAAAGAATCTAGGCTTCACCACAGACTGCTGCTGCTGAGTCGCTTCAGTCGTATCCGACTCTGTGCGACCCCATAGACGGCAGCCCACCAGGCTCCTCCGTCCCTGGGATTCTCCAGGCAAGAATACTGGAGTGGGCTGCCATTCCCTTCTCCAGGGGGTCTTCCCGACCCAGGGATAGAATCCCTGTCTCCTACATTGGCAGGTAGACTCTTTACCGCTGAGCCATCAGGGATGCCCCATATCACTTATTAAGGAAATAATAAAGCATATACTCTAGCTTCTCAGGTGGAGCAGTGGTAAAGAATTCACCTGTTAATGCAGGAGATATAGGTTTGATCCCTGGGCCAGGAAGAGCCCCTGGAAGGGCATGGCAACCCACTCCAGTATCCTTCCCTGGAGAATCCCATGGACCGAGAAGCCTGGTGGGCTACAGTCCATGGGGTCGCCAAGAGTCAGACATGACTGAGTGACTAACACTTCCAATAAGTGGTATGGAGTGAATGTTTGTGTCCCCCTAAAATTCATATGTTGAGACCTAACCCCCAATGTGATTAGGGGGCCCTGGTCAGTAGGGTGGAGCCACACAGAGATCCCTCGCTCCTTCAGACGCGGCGGGCAGTCTGCAACCTGGACGTGAGCCTTTACCAGGCAGCAAATTTGCCAGTCGTGATCTCGGACTTCCCAGACTCCAGAACTACGAGAACTAAGCGCTTTTGTGTACAAGCAGCCCAGCCTGCGGCACTCTGCTACTGCGGCCCAGACGGCTGAGGCCACAAGCTCTCGGCTAACACTGCCGCCAGGCGCCGTTCTGATTCCTTTATGAGAACTGCCTCGTCCTGGCCAGGTGGCCCAACGAGGCCCAACAGACGGCGGTTCAGTCCCCGAGTCGTGTCTGGCTCCTTGCGACCCCGTGGACGGCAGCACTGTCTGCTGGAGTTTGCTTAGACTCACGTCCATCGAGTCAGTGATGCCGTCCACACAGCCACTGTTCCGCTTACAGAGGCGGCGGCGGAGCTCCACACAGGACCGCGCCGGGGCTGAGCGCGGGCAGAGCGGGATCCAGGCCCAGCGGGCTGCTGCGGAGCTGGGGCCACGGCTCCCCCTGCCTCGGAGAGCTCCTTACGGACAAGCCGTTCCAACGGCTGGGCCCCCTCTCACCGCATAGATCAAAGTTTGGCTAAAAAAAAGGCTCCTAAAAATGCCACGTGTTCCCTGGACTATTTCTGAGAGTCAGCTATACGGAGCCCTTGTTTCCGTGCTCTCTGAGGACTGGGGGTCTTTTCAGCTTGCAGGATTTTCAAGAAACTACAGATCTCGCGGTGTCCGCTAGCAGCGCAGGGCCATCTCAGAGGCGCACAGTTGGATAAAGGCAGGCTGCGGTTTCCTCTACGTGCAGACCTTTCCCAGGCCTCCCCCAGCTCGGACGCCTTCCTCGCTACCGCGCCAACACACACTCCAGCATAGCTGCAGGGGCGCGATAAAGACGGCGGGAAGCGCAAGCCGGCCACCACACGGCAACCCTTCGCGCTGGCCCCGAATGTCCGCGCCCTGCCGCAGCAGACGGCTGTGTCCTCCTGAGGGCTCTTGGCAGCCTCTCTGAGAGCTGGCTCGGAAAAACTGCCCAGACAGCTCCAGCTGCTCCCGAGGTCCTGACGCCAAGCATCCCGCTAAGCCACGGGGCGTGCCCTCCTCTCCGTGCCTGCGAACACTGAGATTACCGGTCTCCAAGCGGCTCAGGTCAGCAGGCCCCTCTGGCCGTGGGATTCTCCAGGCGAGGGTCCTGGGGTGGGGGCCAGGCCCTCCTCCACGGCATCTTCCTGACCCAGGGCCTGAGCCACCAGGGACGCCCGCAGGCCAGCACCACGGAGCAAACCCGCTTCCCGAACCATCTAAGGGCAAGGGGGCTCGGGCGTCACTGGGGCGTCTGCCATCCACAGCCTCTGCTCCTTAGACCAGGGGTTTGCTCACCTTGATTCTGTTTAACTGCACCTTTTAAGCATCCTAATCATATCTGTATGTGATAGGGTAAAAATTTCCAGTTTCTTTCTTAAAAATTTTTATTATTGAAAATTTTCAAACTAAGACAAAGACGGGGAAATAACAAAATAACCCCCCCCCCCGTACCTGTCACCTATTCCAACTATCAGCTCAAGTCTCAATCTTCTTTTTTACTATTTATTCACTGGGCGGCACTTGTCCTGGTCATGACACGTGGGGCGAGCTCCCTGGCCGGGGCCGGGGCCGGGGCCGCTGTCTGGGGAGTGCAGGCCTGGCCACCGGACGACCAGGGAAGCCCTCAGTCCTAAATCTCGTCTCATCCCTAACACGTTTCTCCCCAGCATACTACTTTGATGCATATCGTAGCATAACATCTTGTCCATAAATTTTAAATTTCCAGTTTTAATAAAGTAGGGAGATTGGGAAGAGATTATGTGCTACAAAATAAAAGAATTCACATTTCAATAATGGTTCTAGTCTAAAAGAAGNTTCACTGGGCGGCACTTGTCCTGGTCATGACACGTGGGGCGAGCTCCCTGGCCGGGGCCGGGGCCGGGGCCGCTGTCTGGGGAGTGCAGGCCTGGCCACCGGACGACCAGGGAAGCCCTCAGTCCTAAATCTCGTCTCATCCCTAACACGTTTCTCCCCAGCATACTACTTTGATGCATATCGTAGCATAACATCTTGTCCATAAATTTTAAATTTCCAGTTTTAATAAAGCAGGGAGATTGGGAAGAGATTATGTGCTACAAAATAAAAGAATTCACATTTCAATAATGGTTCTAGTCTAAAAGAAGTACGGATGAAAATGGACTTTTAAGAAGATGTAGGCTTTTGGGGGTGAAGCCAGATGGGAGCGAGGTGCACGTAAGAGGCAGCCTCGGTCACCGAGGCCCAGGCAGGCCGGCGGCTGGGGAGGCGGCACAGGGCGTGCTGACTCCATGCCGACTCCCCCTCACCAGCCAGGGCCTCACCGCGGGGTTCAAGGAAGGAGCGCGCGAAAATGCTCAGAAGACGACTTCCCTGCCAGTGCAGGTCAGGACTGTGCTTCCCATTCGGGGGGCTCAGGTTCGACTCCTGGACAGGGAACTAAGATCCCACATGCCACCCAGCTCGACCCATAAGTAAATATTAATAAATAAATAAAGTTTTTAAAATGCTTAGAAGAGTGGCTGGTGCAGAATAAACTCAATAAGCATGTTGCTGCTGGTGTTGCTTCCATCAGAGAAGCAGACGCTGCTGCGGGACTAGGTCTGCTGTGGGGGGCCCGGGATCGGGGCGCCAGGGGAGGGCAGAGGAGGGGGCAGGGAGCCCCAGGCTGGAAAGGGGAGATGAATGAGAGCTGGCTGCTGGCCCTTCTCCTCTTCCGGTGTCCAGCGGAGGGACGGTGGTGCAGGCCCAGGGTCCGCATGTCCCTGAGTCACCCGCACGCAACAGTGATGTCACCTCCAAACCGTCTCCCTCACGAGAAAAGAAGGTGGGTTTGGCGACAGTTATTACTTCTACCAGGAAAGAGAGGCCCGTTCACTGTCAACATCCTGCTGCCACCTCTCTAAATCCCAGATAACATTCATTTAATACCAAGAATATTTGGGAGAACAGTTATTAGACTCTAGCTGGCATCCTAATTATTTGAGTGGTAGTCAAAATGTCACTTCCAAAATTGTGATTTCCTTTTGGTAGCAAGAGCTCATGCTTTCCCGTGCCGTATTTTGGCTCTTCCTCAGTCACACCCGTCTCTGAGGGGCTCCAGGAATGAGAAGTTCTTCTGGCACAAGAAAAGGGTTTAGCAATTACCTTCCCAGCCCAATGACACAAACCGGGTGCGTGGCGGTGACAGCTGTATGATACCACGAGCAAGGCAAAGCCAAGGTCTATTTCTGGAATTCGAGGGTGAGCTTCAGCCTCCAAAAACCCATGGGGGAGGGGGGATGGATAAAATAATCAGATACCCCTCAAATTTAGCCTGGAGCTGAAGTCTGAAATCCATCACTATTAAAACAGAACAAAAGCACAGCGAACTTCCTTCCTCACCTTTGCGGACGGGACGGGCATCCCCTAAAAGTTCTCATAACTTAGATTCTTCAGCCAACCAAGTAGGAAGCTTCTCTTTGCTTCATCATAGTTACTTAACAAGTCAAGCAATCATTGTGACTCCTGGCAGCTGTGTGACAATTTTTAATAATTGAACATGGTATATGATATTTCATTTGTTTTAACATTAGCAATAAAAAACTAAGCAATTTAGACCATTATCTTAAATCCATGGACTGACATGATCAGAGAATGTGCTGACCTTTGACATGGTCTCTTCCTGTTCATACTTTACTGAGAATGTGGAGACTAAGCCTCAGAGAAGAGACAGAAGCTGCCCAGGGTCACACCTTGGCAGACTCCAAACTAGAATCCAGGTCTCATGATGCTCAGCTCAGAGCCCTGATTTCTAAATCAACTAACTATATTGATAAAAGTACAAATTACAGCACAGGTCAAGAGATCAACTCTACAAAGAGTTTGGGGCCAAGAAAAGCTTCCACAAAGGCAGGCTGATGGGACTCTCAGCTACAAATAAAAGTCCTCCCACCCAGCTTTGAGAAAATATAGACAACATCCGTCAAGGGTTGCTCAAGTTTTCTCCCCTTAAATTGGAAATAAAATCGAGCTGACCCCACATCCGTGCCCCCGCTTCCCGTTTCTCTCCTCCCCTCTAACAGTGGTGCGGCGGCGGAGTTTCCAGCTCTGTGGCCTTGGCAGATGCTTAGACTGGAGGCCACCGCGCCCCTGGACACGGTGGGTGGAGCAGCGAGTGGGCTGCTTTCCAAAGGCCACAGGCTTTATTGTAGAGCGTGAACGCTGGACGCCGCTCTCCCTTAGCTGCACGGAGCACCTGGGTCGCGGCGGCACGGCGCTGACGCTGGAGTTTAAGTGTTTCTTTTAGACTCTATTAATGGAAGAGGCGGGCTTCCCAGGTGGCTCAGCGGTAAACATGTCTCCAACGCAGGAGACATGGGTTCGACCCCTGATCTGGGAAGACTCCCCTGGAGAAGGAAATGACAACCCACGCCCGTATTCACACCTGAAAAATTCCGTGGACAGAGGAGCCTGGCAGGATGCAGCCCATGGGGTCCCAGAGAGTCAGACTCGACTTAGCAGCCAAACAGCAGCAGCAACACAGGAGAGGCAGCCTGCCCTCCACCCGGCAACTGGCCGGCTGGGCCTCGTTACCTGATGCTGCTTTTGTTGGGCACACAGATCTAGACTGACTGTGAAATGCATTTTCTCAGTATTTTCTGTTTTCCATGGTAACTGCTGATTTGTTTTCAGTCAACTTGTCCTAACTTAAAAAATGCTCTTTCACCTATAGGTGCTTTTTTTCTGTTTTTGTTATTTTTATGAGAACAGTGATTTTGTGGGGGTTTTTTTTGTTTGTTTACTCTATATCATCAAAATCCAGAATAATGTCTGATGATAGCTTCTCAATAAATACTTCTTGAATAAAAAACAAAAAAGCTTGTACAGTGAGTGAAGGGTCCCCAGGGCTCTGTGCAAACACTGCTCCAGCCATTCTTTCATGAAGTCGCTCTCTGCTGTTCTTATAAATGAATCACTTACTCAAGACACGGGCATTTCATTCCTCAGCCTCCTCCCTCCTCAGCTGCTCTCACCTTCTGGTCTTCCCTTCTCCCCTGGCTCCAACCACCAGGGACTTCAGTGCCCCCAAACGCGTGCAAGACCAGGGAGGGGAGTGAGGGAGCCCCAGCTTCTCTTCAGGGGTGTGTCTTATACAAAATAGGTGCTCGATGAATGCTTGCATACAGACCCAGCGTCAGGATTCGTTCTTTCAGCTGGCCTGTAAGGTGTGTGTGTGTTTTCCATTTTACCTACTTTCAGTGTCTAGCACAAAGCTTTACACGTATAAAGAGCTTAAGTAATAAGCCTTTTGCCTTAGCATGGGTAGATGGAGAAATAAAAAAGCTACCTGGAATACTGTTAAGAACCAGACTGGAATTCAAAGAAGAAACTTTTGGGCACAGGTATTGGATTAGCCAAAAATTTTTTTTGAGTTTTTTTATAACATCGTTTGGAAAAACCAGAACAAACTTTTTGGCCAGCCCTATATCTATCTATATCTATCTATCTATCTATACATATACACCGTCAATTTATACGGTATAGCCCTGTTAGCAAAGATATCTATTCATTGATAGTAGTTCTATCCACTTTTAAATANTCCAGAGTTGATGCCGTAACAGAAACAGTGGTGAGTCAAAGCAATCTTGAAAAAGAGCACCGTTGGAAAACACAGCTTCCCAATTTTAAGCTTATCATAAGGCCATAGCAACAAGAACAGTGTGGACTGTCACACACACCGACAGGGCAGGACGGAAGCCTTGAAACAAACCCACACATCTGCAGCCTAATGGACTGTGGACAAGGGCACCAGATTCAACCAGTGGGGGAAAGAATAGCCTCTAAGACAACACCACCAGGAAAACTGGATTTCCACATGTAAAAGAATGAAGTTGGAGCCCCACCTGACACCATATACAAAAGTTAGCTCAAAATGGGTCGACAAGCTAAACAAATGAGCAAAATCCATACAGTTTCTTAAAAAATAAAAAAGAGCCCATAAAATGCTTATGGGAAAATATAGGCGATAATCTTCATGACCTTGGATTTGGCAGTGGATTCTTAGATGAGACACCGAAGCAAGAGCAACAAAAGAAAAAAATCAGTGCATGAGGCTTCACTGGAACTGGAAACGCGTGCGCCTCAAAGAGTATCTTCAAGAAAGAAGAAGACAGCCTGCTGAACGGGAAAATATGCTTGCAAATCATATATCTGCTAAGACTTTCACTTATACTAAATACAGAACTCCTATAACTCAACAACAAGAAGACAAACACCCCAACTTAAACACAGGCAAATGTCCTGAACAGACGTCTGTCCAGACAAGATACACACACGACGAGCATGCACGTGAAAAGATGATCAACGTCATCAGTCAGCAGGCAGACACACACTGAGGTGCCGTTTCCATTACCAGAAGGGCTATAACAAAATGAACAAAAAACAAAAACCAAGTGTTGGTGAGGAATTTGAATCCTTGTGCCTTTCTGTTTGGCATGCAAAATGGTGCAGCTGCTGTGAAAAACAGTTCGGTAGTTCTTCAGAAAGTTAAAAATGAATTACCGTATGACCTGGCAATTTCACTCTTGAATATAAGAAAACAGGATCTCAGACACGTGTCTACCAGTGTCCACAGCAGCATTATTCACAATAGCTACAATGTGAAAACAATCCACGTGTCCATCAGTAGAAGAATGAACAAAATGTGGCCTGCACACACAGTGGGATACTCCTCAGACGTAAAGAGGAGGGAAGCTTTGACCTGCGCCATCAGACACATCATTACGGCACAGCTGACCCTTGAAAACACTAGGCCACCTGAAATCAGCCAAAGACATCAGTATTGCATGATTCCATTTATATAATGTACCCAGAATAGGCAAGATTCATAGACACAGAAATTAGCTCAGAGGCACCAGGTTATGGAAGCTGTGGGAATGGGGAGCACCGCTTAGCAGATAACGAGTCTCTATTTTGGATGAAGGTCAAGTTTGGAAACAGATGTGATAGCTACTCGGTGCTGTCAATCTGGTTAATGCCGCTAAATTATACATGTTTAAAAGGTTAATATGGCTTTAAGGCAAAAAATTTTTCCTTGAGAGCCACAAGAAGAGAACAATGAAGCTTAATTCAAAACCATATTCATGTGGTGGGGGTGTAGGTGCCAGTGGCCATGCAGTGGCTGAGATGCTTTGGGGCAGGACTGTCAATAAAAACGACGTAGCTGATCCCTCTTGAGGCTGACCCCCAAAGCTGGTCCAGAGCTGGGATCTGTACCAGTCAGTGCTCTGCCCCGAGTGGGGCCCACGTCTTCCTCTGTGACCCAGTTCCCAAGTAAATGACCTTTAACTTTCGGGCCAACCTCTGGAAGCTACACTCATTGCACATCTAGGGACAGTTTACCCCCAAACCAAAGAAAAGCAGGTTGAGAATGTCCACTGGTTTTGAAGGACTGGGTGCCTGTGACACACCAAGGCTTCCCTGGTGTCTCAGCAGTAACGAAAATGCCTGCGATGCAGGAGGCACGGGAGACAAGGCTTGGATCCCTGGGTCGGGAAGATCCCCTGGAGAAGGAAACGGCAGCCCCCTCCAGTGCTCTTGCCGGGAAAATCCCATGCACAGAGGAGCCTGGCGGGCTCCAGTCCACGGGGTCACAAAGTCGGACACGACCTAAGTGACTGAGCACACAAACCAAACCACCTGTCCTCATGCCTCAGGAGTCTGTGCCCCCAGCCCATCAGGCCGCCCTGACGCCTTCTGGAGACCCTGGCTTGCAGGTCAAGGCTGGGTTTCTGCAGAGTGGGGCTGCATGACAGATCAAACGCTAATGTAAACTAACAAACGGTAGGCCAGTTAAGCAGATTTAGTTAGACCTTCAAGTGTCTCTCACGAGGCTGCCTGACTGAATAAGTGTTTTGGGGGTAAGGATGTGTAAATGTCCCTTTGGTACTAGCCAGACATTTCTACCCACAGAACTGCAAGAGTTGCTGAGATTTACCATAAACAAATGAACACAAGTTCAGTGGGAAAGATAAGAATACCATTTCTGTCTTTAAAGCTGCCATGTCTATGTAGAGGGGATGCACACACCCCTCACAAAAGACCCCTCAACGTCCCGTTAAAATGGAGCCATTAACAGTCAAGAAACAAGCCTCCTTAGCAGCTTGGGTTCATTCTCAAAAGCAAGGAAAGCCGCTCTTGTTGCTTTACTTTTAATAGCACAGGTTGTCATGCCAACTAGTGCTACTGTTTAAATTGAACAGGGAGAAAATAAGTGTTCCTTCCTACACAAGCCTTTCAGCAGGGCTCACGTGAGTCCTTTTTGTGTTTCATGTATTTGGTTGTGCTGGGTCTTAGCTGTGGCCTGTGGCATCTAGCTCCCTGACCGGGAGTCGAGCCCAGGCCCCCTGCATTGGGAGGACAGAGTATCAGCCACTGGACCACCAGGGCAGTGCCCACGCGAGTCTTTAAAAACACACAGACCCCTAGCACCGGAGGGCCGGCAACCACCGCGCTAGTGTTTAAGCCTGTCGGGATGAGGGTGGGACACCCCTTTGGTTTGAATTCCCTCTGTACACTGTGCTCCTCACCCAGGGGCTGGCTGAATAGCACCCGACAGAAAGAAGGGCATCATGTGGGCACACACAGAGGTGGCCCTTCTCGAGATGCGAGAAGAGACTTCTATCTCAAACAGCTCTGGTCCAAGTAAGCGGAGTTCTTCTGTTTTTTAATTTTTAGGTATTTGTTTTTATTTTGGCCATGCTGCGCAGCGGGAATGCGAGATCTCCCTTCCACAACCAAGTATTGAATCCGCGCCCCCTGCATTAGAAGCCTGGAGTCTTAACCACTGGACCGCCCGGGAAGTCCCCGTGCACAGCTCTTGAAGGGCAGTCTGCACAGCACTTACAACCCACGCAAAGCTGCCAGTGACAGGATAGGCAGGAGCAGACGGGCTGGGGCCGAGGCAGTCGCCCTGGGCTCTCCCTGCCGGCGGGAGGACCTGGGTCAGCCGGTCTTGATGCAGGAGTGTTGTTGCTTGGGGACAAGAACAGGGAGGGCGAGAGGAGGGGGTGAGCAGGAGGCAAGACCTCCTCTCTCACAGCAGCCTGGTGGTGGTGACTCCTCTGTTCATGAAAGGTCCCAGCCGGCACAAAGATGACCCCTGCACATCGGGGCCTGGCAACCTGCCCCTACACTTTCCACCCGGTGTCCTCTCCTCCTCCCCGCCCTCGCCTCCCTGACCTTGACGGTAAGGCTGTCCCTCTGCTCTTAGATGTTTTTGCTCCTCTCAGGCCTTGTGGAGCCAGTTCACACACTGGCTGCTGTGATCCTCCCTGGTGACCCGCCGGCCAGCTCCGCCACGCCTGGCCTAGAGCGCCCACCTGCAGTTCACGCCTTCACTACCCAGCCTTCTCCAACTGGCTGCCTCTCCATGTGCTTGCTCCTGATGACTGGAAGTTTCTGGAAAGGTCAGGTCACTCCTGTGTACTTAGCTGCTTTCCTGGTGCTGGCAAGTGCTGTGCAGAGTGGCAGGGACAGGGCGGCAGCGTGCGGCTGCGGTTTAATGCAATCTACGTGCTGGGCTCTGTTCTGCACGGATTAACAAACAAGCCTCAGAATGATATGAGATGGGTGTGAGCATTATCCCTGTTTTATAGAAGGCAAGACTGAGGCATAAGAGGTTAATGACTTGCTGGAATCGTGTAACTAGTAAGCGGCAAATCAGGAACTCAAACCCAAGCTCTCCGATTTCAGGGCCTGGGTCCAGGACACATGAGGTTGCTGACTTAGGTTTGGGGGTTGAGGTGGCTGGGCTGGGGCAGGGGGTGTCAATGGAAGAGAGAAGAATGATTGGGAATATTCACAATAAAACATCTACAATATTATTCTATTCCTTGAAACTTACAAAGATGTACATGTATTTATTCAATAAGGCATAGGTTCAAAATTATAACAAAACTATCATGTAACATTATTAAAGGCAAAATTTAGAAATATCCTAAATGACTATAAACCAGAACTGGTTACATAAATTTTAGTACACTCAAACAATGGAATACTGTACAGCTATATAAAATGATGAAGTTATGTACAGTCACTGCCTATATCTATTTTTGAATAAAAGTTTCATGAAGTGTAAAAAAAAGAGAAATATGAAAAACTGATCTCTAAAATGTCAGTGGGTGCTCAGCGGTCTCTAGAGTGGATTCTCTGTGACTTTTTCCTTCTCCATACTGCACGTATTGTTCAACTCTCCAAGGAGTCTGCTGGGCTGCTGCCTATGGCAAGAAGACCGTGAAGTCGATTTCATTCTAGGAGGAAAATGAAAGCAAAACAAAATAAAAAGAGGGAGAAAAAGAAGGGGCAAGGGGAAAAGCCATGAAGTGTTTTTCAACACAGGGTGTTTGAGAAAGATCACTGTGGTGACGACGCAGGAGACGAAGATGGGATATAAACTATCACAGCATGAAAGAGGACGACAGTCATATGAAAAGCAGCAGCAACGTAGGAAGTTCAAAGCCTAGCTGCCCCAGCCCAGCGCTATTTCCCACAGTCCAATGCCTGCCAACCGATAAATGGAGCAACAAACCTCAGTCTATCCATACGACGGAATGTTATCAGCGAAGAGGATGGATTCATGTTAAAAGATAGAAGAACCTTAAAACATTAGGTAAGTGAAAGTATAATAGGCTCAGATCATATACTGGATGATTCTATTCCTATGAAATACAGTAAGTCACCCACATATGACCCTTCAAGTTACACACTCACAGATGCAAATGTGTGTCCATCAGTGCCACGTGTAAGTGAAGCTGCCGCCTGCCCTCCATCTCCCATCGCTGATGACCCCTCAACACCACCATCTCCCACCTCCTCTCCCTCCTCCAGTCAGTAACTCTTGCCTGTTGACTTGATGGCCAGCCTCTGCATGCCAGTGGTTATCAGTACTAGCGTTGTTTTCAAGGTACTGTACTGTAAAATTTAAAATGTTTTGCTACTTTTTTATTGTGTGAAAGGTATTATAAACCCATTACAGTACAGTACTATATGGCTAATTGTGTTAGTTGATATCTAGACTAACTATGTTGGACTTACGAACACGCTCTCAGAACGGAACTCCTTTGTATGTTGGGGACTTTTATTCAAAATAGCTAAATTCACAGAGTCAAAAATCAGATTAGCAGCTGACAGGGCATGGCAGGAAGGAGAAATGATGAACAAATACTTATGGGGATGGGGTTGCCTTTCAGGGTGATGAAAGTGTTTTGAAATTAGAGGTGATGATTGCCCAATAGCAGGAAAGTATTATATGCCGCTGAATTGAACTTTCTAAAATGGTTAAGTGTATGTTTTATAAATTTACCTCAATTAAAAAAAAATCCACTTAGCCTTTTAACCTAAAGTCCTCAGAAAATGGAAGGGCAAATAAGAAGGAAAAAAGAAAGAAAGAAAACAGCAGCAAATGAGGGACGCAGGACAGTTTAAGTAGGACCTGAGAGCAAAGGGCAGTTGGGGGGGTGTCTGTGCTCAACCAAGGTGGACCGAGCCCCTGCCCCCAGGAGCAGAGCTCTCCAAAGACAGGCCCGGCCTGCGAGATGCTCTGCGTTTTCGCCTTCCTCCCACGACAGCCCTACTTAGATCTGAGACAACGCAGATACCAAATGTTTGCTGGGGAAAGCTCCATCTGCAAGCCCAAGTAGAAATAGCAAGAAAAACTAAGGCCGAGGATTCAAATCCTTCGTGACTGTACGCAGAACCTGCACGGAGACTGTCCCAGCACCAGGCACCCCAGATGGTGAGTGAGTGCCTGCGCTGTGGCTGTCTCCTTTTCCGGACTAGGGGTCACTCACCCGCAGGGACCCCACCTCGATCCAGACACTGCACCTCCAGCCTTAATCACAGCCCCCGGCACAGGCTCGGGGCCTGAATATACGTGGGATTAAAGCAGTGAATGTCCTCCATTTTCTATATTTGATCCACTGCCTTACATTTTTAATGGGTAAAACACTGGCATGGTACAAACCTGAAAAGGCTCCAAAGGCCCCCCTGCTCCGCTCCAGCCCCTTCAAGGCAACCCCGCGCGCCCCCACAGGGTCCACGCGCCCAGCGCCGGGACATGCTGAACCAAGCTCCGCAGGCCAGCCAGACTCCCCGGCGACCTGGGCGGCCGTGACCGCGGCCGGAGCGAGGCGGGGCGCCGAGGCGAGCCCAGCCGGCTGGAGCCGCGGGCAGGGCCCTCTGGGCCCGTGGCTTCAGCTGAGCCGGCCTGTGAGCGGCTTTTTTTTTTTTTGAAGCCTGAGTAACCGTCGCCCTGTATAGTCGCCAAACCAAAGGCGAGAGAAAGACGGAGCCAGGCAGGCGCGCCCGCTCCCCGAGGCTCCCGCCTGCAGCGGCGGCGCAGCGGGGCTCCCGGGCGCCGGCAGCCGAGCCGCGGGGGCACCGCCCGCCCTGCCCGCCCTGCCCGCGCGCCGAGGCTGCAGCGCGCACAGGTTAGGACGAGCGCGCCGAGGCTGCTGCAGCGCACAGGTCAGGACGAGCGCGCCGAGGCTGCAGCGCACAGGTTAGGACGAGCGCGCCGAGGCTGCTGCAGCGCACAGGTCAGGACGAGCGCGCCGAGGCTGCAGCGCACAGGTTAGGACGAGCGCGCCGAGGCTGCTGCAGCGCACAGGTTAGGACGAGCGCGCCGAGGCTGCTGCAGCGCGCACAGGTCAGGACGAGCGCGCCGAGGCTGCAGCGCACAGGTTAGGACGAGCGCGCCGAGGCTGCTGCAGCGCACAGGTCAGGACGAGCGGAGAGAGACCGCGGAAAGGTCCACCTGAACAGAAGGGGTGGCTTTCCTTTCCTCCTCTTCTGCCCACTCCTCTGGAGCAGAGATGAAGTGACCCCGTGGCTGAGGGAGCCTCTCGGGTAGACTGCGTGTTCTGGGCAGGCCCTCAATAACGCGCAAGCATGGCCTGCGGCTAGCCAGCTTCTCCCAAACTGTAACAGTCCAGCCCCAGCCCCAACGCCGCTCAGCAGCTGAGGGAAGGCGCGGCAACATCTGTAAGCAACCGGGGTCTCCTCAGAAGGAGCGAGAGACTGCACACGAAGGCACCGCTCACTCTCCCTTAAGCCTGCACCGGCTGGCTCCACGCGCCCTGGGCCCGAGGTCCCGGCTCGCTCAGCGCACCCTGGGCCCAAAGTCGCCAGTGCACCAGGAGTTATGCCTCAATACTTGGCATAAAATAAAACCAGCTTTACACGGAAATTATTATCACAGATGGGAGAATGGGGATCAGCGTGGAAATCACACTGAAATAGAAACTGCCTGAGAAATGCTTGCTTTCTCTCACACACGAGCTCACCCCCAGTGGGTTTATGGGCCACCGGCAGGGATGAGCACTAGTGGGCTCCACCACCGCATCGCGCAGCCTGACCCCCATGTTGCAGAGAAGGAAACCAAAGTTAGATGAGGGGCCTGAGAGTACACGGCTGCCAGGGAGGGGGCAGGCTGTGTGTGGCAGGACCAGGTCCGCCAGCTCTAACCAGTGCACACACCCCCTGCGTGTGTGTCTGTGTGTGAAGACCAGGTCGCCCAGCTCTCCAGCACTCACACCGCCAGCACCACCCACTGCCTGGAAGTCAACCGGACTCAAGGGCTGTACCTCTGACAGCATCTCATACTGGCCTCTTCTTCCAAGAGCAATGGTCAGTAAATCATAGACCACAGATGCACTCTGTAAACTGATGAGACGGTCGCTCTTGTGCTCAGGTATCCTGCTCAGCACAGCGTCCCGGTTGGCCTGAAAACAACACGGAAGAGAGAAGCAGATGGTGAGCTGGCCGTGCACACAGCTATCGCTTTGTGCAGGGAAGCCATTCAGGGCCTGCTGCCCCTGAGAGCTTGCCGAGGGCCTGGGGGCAAGGGCACGAGTGAGTAAGGGGTCGTTTACTCAAGATCCCCAGAGCACCGCCGGACTCAGAAGGCCCGGAGGGCACTTGTCCGCATTGGCAGGCGTCTGGAAGAAGCTTCAGGAGCGGATGCAAAGCACAGGTTTCTCCTGGGCTCAGGCTCACAGCCAGCCACGCAGCGGACACAGCTGCGCTCGGGGGCAGCAGAATCATCCATCAGATGAAGCCCTGCTGTGTCTCACTTAGGGATCCTGCTTCTCTTCTACATGAAAGAGCAGGAGAAAATCCCCAGCCCCACACTTCCCATTGCCAAATGGTGTTATCAGGGCACATCAGTCCCACAGAGATGTACCCTCCTTTTCCTCTCTCATCCAAGCAACATTTGAATCTCTGTATGCTAGCTTCACTGGAAAAGACTACAAAGACTCATTCAACTTTGTTCAGGGAAGCACAGAACAGATGTAGAAGAGAAAGTAAGAAGCAAACAGACTTTGGTTTTAAAAGATGTTAGCGCAGAGGACTTGGGAGAACAAGGAGGCTTGTCTATTTCACAGCCCCACTGCTCAGCACAGAAACACAGCAGGCGCACTCAAGCCGATGTATCTCATTCATCTAGAAATCACCGGCTCTCCATGCAACTTGTTTCCATTACTTTTGCAATTACTCCACCAATTTCTCCGAACACATCACATGTACTGGAGACTCTAACCGTAGCTCATTTTCCTTTTCTCCCTAACAGAGAGTTCAGTACCAATAAAGTTAGACTTTGCCTGTCTTCTTTTCCCTTCTAATTAACAGAAGGCTCTGGACCTATCCACCCCTAGGAACACAGAAAGGGCCCTTCCATTTTCCCTCTGAAACTGGCTCTCGAGGGACCAGGGTCACTGGTCCCGGCAGCCCAACGTCTACCTTCCAGCCTGACGCTTGGAAAGGCCAAGCACACACCTTCTCACTCGCTAATGAGACGGATGCTTTCTTTTGTGTGAGTCCAAGGCACTGACTTGCAGCCTCCTGTCAGTACTTACTCATTTTAAAGCTTCTTCCTCTTAAATGTCAAAGACAAGTAAGAAATATATGAGACAGGCCACTTCCTACAAAGTGAGTCATCTCTTATGGAAACAAGCCTGCTTTGGAAAATTTCATTGTTAAGTTTTTCTGGTTAGGAATGCCTTTGGAGCCAACAAAAGAAGCTGTGAGGGAAACAGGGCCTGCTATCAGTGGTCTCATTTGATTTATTTGCTCCAAATGTTCCATATTGAGATGGCCTTGAGAGAGAAGGGAACACAACAACACATTATTTAAGAAAGATTTTCAGGTTATGCCAAATGCGTTCCTTTTTTCTTTGTAAAGAAAAAGTGTATCAGTGCCTTTTGATTAAAAACGTACAGGACAGAATCTCAAGCAGGTCCACAAATAATAAATATCCCAGAATGCTGTCTCAGTGGTAATTGTGCTAACATACAGTTCTGATAACTCCCTTCTCCTGGAGAAACTAATTTGATTTGAGGTAAGAACACAGTTCAACTCCAAATGAGTTCTTGTAGGCGGAGGGACCATTGACAAATTTATGTTTCTAAGTTTAAATCAGGACCAGAAGAGAATGCAATTTTCTCAGACACACACACACACATACACAACACAGCAATTCTCATTTTGGTTCTGAAATTGAGCACATCTATTTTCTGTCTAAAAACTGGAAGAAAAAAAAAAATCAAGGGACATGAAAAAAGGCTTCCAAAGGCAACTTAATTTAGATTTCTACCTACGTAACCATGGAATGATTTACAGGGAGAACATAACCGTCCTGGTTGGCAAACCTCGTCCTTCTTATTTACTGTCATCATTTGGATTTCATCATCCTCTGAAGAGATTTTCTGGAAATCAAATACGACAGAGTGGAATCTGACTGCCTCAAGGGGATCTGAAATTTGAGTATTATTAGGGCCTATCACTGCAGTGAGGGGGCAGGAGAGCCAGACAGCCACTCTGGGAGCGTGCATTCTAGAGAGGTCGCCAGCTTTCCCAGATTCCAAACTGCAGCGCACACATCTGACGACAGAACACGGTATTCTCAATCAGAACTGTCCGAGGGGCAGAAAGTGCATGGCCACCACGCTCTCAGAACTGTTCCGCTGTCGCTGACCCAGACTGCCCAGAGGAAGCTACAGGGCAGGCTGTGAAGAGCCCCGTGAGGAGGAGGGAGTGGCAGTGGGTGCCCCCCTCGCCCCTTCACCCCACCACCGAGCTGGCGGTGGGCACGGCGGATCTGCTCGTCTGAACACCAGCTACCGGAGGCCACGGCTGCTGGCCTGCGCACATGTGTGCCTCCGCCAAGGCTGAGGAGGGCATGTAAATGACACCATCCGCAGTCACCAGCTGACAGTCAAGGAAAGATGAGCCATGGGGGCGACCTGTATCCTTCGGAGGAAGTGGGGCCAATGACGTCAAAGGGCTTCCAAATAAAAAGATGCGGTAACTCAAGCAGTCTCCCTGTTGTAAACATCTCAGGGCCATTTCACAGAAAAAGAAAACCCAAAGCTTTAAATCAAGGCAAGGAAGCTACCCTCCCTGCCCAACCCCAGCCTCTTCTGCCCCTTCTTCACTCAGCACCTGTTTCTAAGCCTTCTTCCCCAGAGGATATTTCATGCCTCCATTTAAACTGTAAGCTTGGAGTACACGGGACCACCTTCTCTTGCTTTAGTTACACCTCCTTTTCCTCCTTGGTTTTCCTCCTGCCTGCCCAGCAGGTTGGGAGTTATGGGAGGAGACAGAGTGTCTGCTAGAAGGAGCAGGAGGCCACTGAAGGCTGCCTCCAGCCCCTCGTCTAAATGAGTAGGTGGGCACAGGACCTTCCAAGCCCCGGGCTTGCCGTTCTGCTCAGGTGCTCAGCACACGTCATTTACGTGCCAAGGTACTAACTGCTCTGACCCATATTACTCTGGCAGGCTTCAAGCTGGGCCGTCACGCCTGGCGACGTGCTGAGAAGAAACCCAGTAAATGATGAATGATGAAATTCTAGACCTAAATTCGATCTCCTGGCCAAACACTAAGAAAACATCTCAAAGGAATCTGATGGCCTGGCAAAAACTCCCTCCCAGCAGCAGAGCTGGGTAACAGAGTGGGCTCTCCTGGCCTGGGACTCTGCAATGCCTGGGGAACAGGTGGGGGGTTGGAGAGAGGACCTGGGCGGGAACACAAGGCTGCTCCTATGGAAACAGAGGTTCAATACAGCCAGTGTCTCACCCCCGAATTCTCCCTCCCAAGGCAAATGAAGAAGCTCATAAAGGTTCACCCCGAGGGCTCCTCCGCCATCCCCCATTTAAGGCTCCCTAGATGGTCGTTTCAGCTGTAGTCACCCATATGCACTGTGTTCTTGCTCAGTCGGTACTTTGTGGATAAATGAATGAACTCGGATGCCTGCTAATTGCTAAGGGAAAGAGAGCTTCATGCTTCAGGCCAACCCAGGCCCATTTCTAGCCCAAGAATCAGAAACATCTCTCTGTAAGCCACTGTAATTATTTTCCCCACCAGGTATCCCCTTCAGAAAGTGCTCTTCTTGTTTCTGCAAAGAAAGAGTCATTATCCTGATGCAGTCACCGTATCAAAACAGAGACTAAAGGAATAGGGGAAAGAAAAATGTAAAAACACATTCTACTCACCATTGACTCACTGATCAGCAGTAACAACAGGGCTTCTTCAGTATTTTCTTGAGGACAAAAAATGCTGTATAAAGAAAATTCACTTTGATATACGGCAATTTCAAAGTAACACAAAACATATAAGAGCAGGACTGAATGCTAACAGCTTCTAGATTTTTATATAGTATAGAACCCATGAGAAATGCTGGATAATGGACACTTGAATTAATTTGTTTACTTCTGTGGTAATCTACGGAATTTATACACTTTAACTATGCATTTAAAGAGCAGGTGACAGGGCAAAGCTGTAGAAACCAAGGTAAAGCCCAAGCAACACTTGTGACTATCATAGAGGCAGAAACTTTGATAAGTGCAGACTGACACTGTCTCAGTAACACAGACTTTCTCCTAAGCCCATTATGAGTTATAAACTGCAGAGATTTCACTACACGGTACTCTTCTTACATCGTACTTGCTAGCTGGCATTTTGTATATTGTCATTTCAATGTAGGAAATTGGAAGCAATTTTAGAGTTTGAATAATTCCTAGGATACTGTGAGAGTTTCGTAAGCTAAGTGAGCTGTCTTATAGACACACACATGCTGTATTTTGGGGTAACATACAAGAACTGTCTTATTAATCAATTTTATGGAATTTGGCTAGACTCGACATCTTAGATTAAAAGGAAAAGCTTTTAGGCTCAATGTTCCTCAGGATTATAGAACAATAAAAACCAAACATAACTCTGATCTCCATTCTCTCTTTTTTTTTTTTCTTCTGATTTGGGCATTTTAAAAGACTTCCTGCAGTTTTCTCCATTCTAAAGCTCTAGAATCCTTGAGTAGAACTGTGAGTTGCATCACAAGTTGGGCCAAACTCAACTCTTGTTTTGTGGAGTGCGAGAAGAGTGCAGGAAGGATGAACTCAGTTAAGGATTTCCCCGCCGGTCAGTGGCTGAGACTCCACGCCCCCAGTGCAGGGCACAGGTTCAGTCCCTGGCGGGGGAACTAGGATCCTACATGCTGTACAGCAGCGCCAAAAAAGGAAGTTAACGGTGAAAAACAAACTAGCAAGCTCCTGGACTTTCGGAGATGACTAAATAAACACTGAACTTACAACTTCCCAGGTACTAGTGCATTTAACTTAAGAGAAGGGATGAGGCCCCCTGCCACCCCCAAATGATTTTCCAAATGATTCTAAATACTTGTTCTCTTTTAAGTGCCGGCAACTTTTGTACTGTGTCAAAAGACCATGGGGAGTTAGAAAAGTACAGTGACTGAGACTTTACACCCTGGACGCAAGGAGACCACCTGTGGGATGGTTCCTGTTGCTCTTTCAGGACTAAGATTTTTGAAAAGGGCCTGTGAGCTTCAGGGCAGCAAAGGAGAAACACACACAGAGAACAGACCTACGGACATGGAGAAGGGGAGATGAATGGAGAGAGTAACGTGGAAATGAACAGGACCGTGTGTGAAACAGATAGAACGGGAACATGCTATACGACGGGGAGCTCAGGCTGCACGCTGGGGTGGGGGGAGGCAGAAGGGGGTCCTGGAGGGAGGGGACACGGGTGTGCCTGTGGCTGATTCTTGTTGAGGTCTGACAGAACACCACAGAATTCTGTAAAGCAATTATCCTCCAATTAAAAAAAATAAAAAGGGGGGTGCCTGTGAGCAAGGAGTGAGATTCTAGAATCTGCAGTGACCTCATTTAAGAGGTAGCTTTAGGTGCCTTGGGTTTTTATGAGAGAGAACACTTCTTTCTCTTTAAATTCAGAAATAGAGCCTACAGGCTTTGAATTCAGAATGCTCGTGTGAGTGTGTGTGGTGCGTGAGTGTGTGCACCCAGCTATCAGTCTATCAGTTCCTGACATTCTGGTTCATGTTCACATGCAACTGGGACCTCACAAAAAAAGCAGTAACATTAAGCTTTTTTTTTTTTTTTTGCCCCATAGCTAGCCAGTTCTGCATTGTCCAGACTAACTGAAAAGAGAGAGAGCCCACGCTAACTGTGACTTAACACCAGCAAATTGAGTCCAAAATAATCCCCAGATTCCATCTGCGCCGTCTAGGCTGCCTGTTTGTGAGGTTGTGTTATTTTAACCAGAGCTGCTAACAAGTAGCACATAAACTGATTCTAATTCTACTTCCTCTACCCTCTACCCTTTTCAAGGCAGGCAGCAGGGGTCCCCAGGGGCGTTGCAAAGCTCTGAGGACCTGCAGGAAGAAGCAGGGACCAGGGGAGGAGAAAGGATAGTTTTCAGAGACGTACTTGGAAAACTGCACTCCGTCGTTTACCCCCAGCCAATTACGAATTCTCTAGACCTATTTCTGGCTGTTCTTTCCCTCTTCCCTGTGGAGCTCAGGGTTCACAGTGAAAATTTCTGGGCTCTCCTTTCGTGATGTTGTCCTCTTAGGGCCCAAGAGTGTCAAGGGGAGGCCCTGGGGCCCCCAGGCCTCAGGCTGTGGAGCTGGGAAACTGGGGCCTTAGATCTGGAAGAAGGTGATGGAAGAGCTGACCATTCATCCCTTTGGTTCTGCCATCAAGTAGTTATCAGGACCCTTCAATGTCCCTCATCACTGTCCTTCAGACAGCATCCTCACCCTTACCAAAAACCTCCGCCAGGAGGTTCAGACCTGCATTTAGGGCGCCGGGATAGTCACTTTCTCCTCTGAGGCCCACAGAGCTCAGCGCGATGGATGGCACTCCACAGGTCGCACAGAGTCGACACGACTGAAGCGCCTTCGCAGCAGCAGCAGCGCGGCCCTGCTAGTGTCCAAAGAATCACCACCCGCTTCCTGGCACAGAATGGCGGCTTCCAGCCTCTGTCTTTACTTTGTGCTAATGATCTAATCTAATGTGCACTTCCTTATCTGAGCCACCAAATGAAGCAAAAGGCGTCCATGTTAGGAAGAAGTAAACTATATTTGCGGACCACGTGATCTTGTATGTAGAAAGTCCCAAGGGATCTACAAAACTATTAGAACTAATAAACCAGTTCAGCAAGACTTCAGCATCCACAATCAATACAGACAGTCGATTTTATTTCTATATACTTGCAACAAACAACCCCAAAATAAAAGTAACAATTCCGTTTATGATAGTATTGAAAAGAATAGCACACAAACCAAAACACCCTTAGATAAGTTTACAAAAGAAGAGCAAACATTACACCTCGAAAACTTCAATTGTTGTCAAAAAAATTAAAGAAAAATAAACGGAAAGACGTCTAATGGTCAGACGACTTCATATTGTTAGGATGGTGTGCACGTGTGCTAAACCACTTCAGTCGTGTCCGACTCTTTGTGACCCCACGGACTGTAGCCCACCAGGCTCTTCTATCCATGGATTCACCAGGCAAGAGTACTGGAGTAGGTTGCCATGCCCTCTTCCAGGGCATTTTCCCAACCCCAGGATGGAACCCGTGTCTCTTCCGTCTCCTGTACTGGCAGGCGGGTTCTTTCCCACTAGTGCCACCTGGAAAGCCCTGTTAAGACGGCAGCACTCAATTAATCTACAAATTAAATCCACTTCCTATCATGATCCTAGCTGCCCTTTTTTGTTCTTTGCAGAAATAGACCAAATGATCCTAAAATTCATGTGAAAACATAAGGGTTTGGGGGGAAGGCAGGCTAAGGGGTGCTTATTAGCACGAAATAACCTAGGAGGAATACAGTGGAAGAAAGAAAATGAAGCAAAAGGCATCGATGTTAGGAAGAAGTAAAACTATATTTGCGGACGGCATGATCTTGTATATAGAAAATCCCAAGGGATCTTTGGGGGCTTTATTTGGGGGGTAATAAAAATATTCTAAATTTGATCACAGTGATGAGCAATGTGACTATATTAAAAGCTATATCAAAGTGCACTGTACACTTTAAATGAGTGAATTGTACAGCATGTGAAATAGATCTCAACAAAACATTAACAAAAATGACTGTGTGTATTTGTGTGAAATGAAATTTGTGTCTCAATAACCATTCATGGTACAGGAATCTTCACTTTAACTAATAACTACATTTAACTCGATTTATGTTTTGCCTCCATAACTCTTGTACAGATGGGGAAGCTGATGTATGGCAAAGACTGACTGGTTCTGGAAAGAAGGCAGACACGGCCGGCACTCTGAGCTTTGCTTCCTTCAAGGGGTGAGGCCACACTGGAATAGCACCCAGACAGACACAGAGCTTCATCCACATGGCAAACTTGACTGGGGGAGGAAGCAAGAGCTGGAGTCTTCAGTATGCTGGCACTTATGAAGCATTTAAAGCAGAGGAAAAATCTAGAGTGTATTTTTAAGGTTTAAAAACATTATCTAAAAAAGAACCTCAGTCCTGCTGCTAAATAGCTCATAATAAGGGGTCAGCATTTTAAAAGTGAGAGTTTGAGAATTGCTAGAACAGATGTTCTATGAATCCAGATAAGGAGTAAGGAACACCGGGAAAAGTTAAGAAAATGCTCACTAGTATGAATCCACACAAGAAATGCAAATTGAACAAGATGACGAGAGAGAGAAAGGCCAGGGTCAGTTTAAGAAGACTGAGAGGCAGTGGCTAGTGGCCACAGGACTGGAAAAGGTCAGTTTTCATTCCAATCCCTAAGAAAGGCAATGCCAAAGAATGCTCAAACTACTGCACAACTGCACTCATCTCACATGCTAGTAAAGCAATGCTCAAAATTCTCCAAGCCAGGCTTCAGCAATACGTGAACTGTGAACTTCCAGATGTTCAAGCTGGTTTTAGAAAAGGCAGAGGAAGCAGAGATCAAATTGCCAACATCTGCTGGATCATCAAAATAGCAAGAGAGTTCCAGAAAAACATCTATTTCTGCTTTATTGACTATGCCAAAGCCTTTGACTGTGTGGATCACAATAAACTGTGGACAATTCTGAAAGAGATGGGAAAACCAGACCACCTGACCTGCCTCTTGAGAAATCTGTATGCAGGTCAGGAAGCAACATTAGAACTGGACATGGAACAACAGACTGGTTCCAAATAGGAAAAGGTTTACGTCAAGGCTGTATATTGTCACCCTGCTTATTTAACTTATATGCAGAGTACATCATGAGAAACGCTGGGCTGGATGAAGCACAAGCTGGAATCAAGATTGCTGGGAGAAATATCAATAACCTCAGATATGCAGATGACACCACCCTTATGGCAGAAAGTGAAGAGGAAGCCTTCATTGGGAGCTTCTTGATGAAAGTGAAAGAGGAGAGTGAAAAAGTTGGCTTAAAGCTCAACATTCAGAAAACAAAGATCATGGCATCCAGTCCCATCACTTCATGGGAAATCAATGGGGAAAAGGTGGAAGCAGTGGGAGACTTTACTTTTTTGGGCTCCAAAATCACTGCAGATGGTGAGTGCCGCCATGAAATTAAAAGATGCTCGCTCCTTAGAAGGAACGCAATGACCAGCCTGCTGCTGCTGCTGCATCGCTTCCGACATGTCCAACTCTGTGCGACCCCATAGACGGCAGCCCCCCAGGCTCCTCCGTCCCCAGGATTCTCCAGGCAAGGACACTGGAGTGGGGTGCCGTTTCCTTCTCCAATGCATGAGAGTGAAAAGGGAAAGTGAAGTCGCTCAGTCATGTCCGACTCTTAGCGGCACCCCAGGCTCCTCCGTCCATGGGATTTTCCAGGCAAGAGTACTGGAGTGGGGTGCCATCGCCTTCTCCATGACAAACCTAGACAATGTATTAAAAAGCAGAGACGTTACTTTGCCAACAAAGATCCATCTAGTCAAGGCTATGGTTTTTCCAGTGGTCACGTATGGATGTGAGAGGTGGACTGTGAAGAAAGCTGAGCGCAGAAGAATTGATCTTTTGAACTGTGGTGTTGGAGAAGACTCTTGAGAGTCCCTTGGACTGCAAGGAGATCCAACCAGTCCATCCTAAAGGAGATCAGTCATGGGTGTTCATTGGAAGGACCAATGTTGAAGCTGAAGCTCCAATACTTTGGCCACCTGATGTGAAAAACAGACTGGTTGGAACACTTGATGCTGGGAAAGATAGCAGGCAGGAGGAGAAGGGGACAGCAGAGCATGAGGTGGCTGGATGGCATCACCGACTCGATGGACATGGGTTTGAGTGAGCTCTGGGAGTTGCTGATGGACAGGGAGCCCTGGCTAGCTGCAGTCCAGGGGGTCGCAGAGTCGGACACGACTGATCGACTGAGCTGAGTGACCGAGGGAGAGGCAGTTACCCTGATGCGCCGCCCCCGAGGCTGCAGAGCGCGGCTCAGAAGCCCCACCCGCGCCAACCCTGCAGCGCCCATGTCTGTCCGCTCCCCGGGGCCTCAGAGGCAGCAGCCTGCGGGCTCTCGGCCTTTTCCCCACCGTGCAGTGGCTAAAACTGTCCACGGTTATTCGTCCATCTTCCTCTTTCCCTCAGCGAGGTTCTGAAAACCACTGAGCCTCGGCTCGTAGGAACCAAGGCGGGAAGGAAGGCCCGAGGGGAGGAGTCGGGAGTGAGTCGAGCCGGTCGGTCTTCCTGCTGCCTCGGGGGCTCTCTGTCCCCCGCCTACTCCTTCCCAAGGGCGAAAGCCCAGATGGAGCCCGGCGGGGACCCTTACCCCATCATCTTCAAAGGTGATCCACTCCCACCCTCAAAACTGGAAACAATGAACACAGTCTACAGGGACATCACCTTTCAATCACTTGTAAATTATTCATCATTTGTTAATTACTTAATTCTCCTTCTTCTCATAGCCAATTCCGTTTAAAACAAATTTTTAAACAAAAGATCAAGGAACTGCCGAGGAAAAGAAAAAAGTAAACTCTGGCTTACTAATAACTTTGTATGATGCTGAAGTTCTTGTAATAATCTGAATGAAAATCCCAAAACCAACAGTGAAGGCTGAGAATAGCAACCAAACTATTTTAGATAAGAAGAGAGCATTTTCCTACTTAAAAGGTCCCCAGTAGTGCATGGATTTTGCTGAAGTTATGAAAAATAAAGAGGTATCTTTATTAAACTGGTAAATTAGACTTGCTCGTCTGGTTCTCTTTCAGGGGAGAAAAAAATCTACCCTTGAACTTCTGTATATCCTTGTGTGTGTGTGTGTGTGTGTGTGTGTGTGTGTGTGCAACGCTTTGTGACCCCGTGGACTGTAGCCAGTCAGCCTCCTCTGTCCATGGGATTCTCCAGGCGAGAACACTGGAGTGGGCTGCCGTGCCCTCCTCCAGGGGCCCTTCCTGACCCAGGGATCGAATCCCGGTCTCTTTTGTCTCCCGCACTGGCAGGCGGGTTCTTAACCACTAGCGCCACCGGGGAGGCCCAGTGTCTCCCTCCCATCCCCTGACCTACAAATGAGACAGCAGTTCCCATACTTCTCTCCTGAGTAGACGCGGGCTTTCCGGGTGAGGGTGTAGGTTTTCGTGTTTGCTCCTTTCCGGAGAGGATCGTCCAGGGGCGACTGGCATGGCGGGTCCTCCAGAGGGTTCCAGTAGCTCTGCTCACACATGCCCCGCAGCAAGATCTCTGCCAGCTGCCTGGCTATTGTCTGGGGACACGAGGAGCAAAGGGACAGCCGTGAGTCTGCGTTCCTCCATCCCCTCAGCCGCCTGCTCACTTAGTGAACACCCTTCAGCCATCACTTTGTCATCGCTATTCCAAGACTCATCAAAAATTTTTACTATGATGGAAGTTCTCCAGCTGATGACAACAAGAATAAAATATGATACACTAAGATATCTGAAACATTTAAAACACAGATAACCTCATGTCCTGCAAATGCTGCCTTGCTTCTGTTATAGTCTGGAACACTAAACATGTTTTGGACCTGAAATTTTTAGCTAAGCTCTTTTCCAAAAGCTCTTATATTAACTAAATAATAGGTGAACTGCAAATATTCTCATCACTGTCCAACCGATGCCTGCCAAAGCCTGCAGTTGGCAGAAAGCCAGAACTCAACCTAGATGATGTCATCCCTGAAAAAATCTCTTTGTTGATGATAAGAGGATGTCTGCCGAAGATTTTTAGAACGTCTTCCTTCTTAGGCGTGCCAAGGACAAGCCCTACATGTCCCCGCCCTGGCCCTCAGCACCTGAGACCCTGACCTGCTCTCCCTGCATCCTGGGTCTTCCGGCCCCAGGCTCCCACTGGCCTGGTGCAAAGTGCAGAGAGGGTAAAGTGGGAACTATGGATACTGATCAAGAAATACCTTTTTTCAAAGCCGGGTAGATACCTCTTTCCTCACTATGAAAACCCAGAAGCATCTGGCCTTGTCCTCCTAGCTGAGATGCAGATTAGTATGTTTTCCTAGCGCTACAGCTCTGCTGCCCGAACAGCACCGCGGCTGTGAGGCGCTACGCCACTCAGTCCCGTCCAGCTCCTCGCGACCCCCTGGACTGTGGCCTGCCAGGCTCCTCTGTCCATGGGATTCTCCAGGCAAGAATGCTGGAGTGGGTTGCCATGCCCTCCTCCAGGGGATCTTCCTGACCCAGGTATCGAAGTCGCGTCTCTTACGTCTCCTGCACTGGCGGTTCTCCACCACCAGCGGCACCTGGGAAGCCCATATAGCACCGCGGACGATGTACTGGGGGCAGGAGAGAAGGCAGCTACTCCTCGTCATCTCCCAGTGGCAAAGAAGAGAAAAAAAAAAAAAATCCCTCTGAAAAGAGAAGGACTGCATTGCAGGGTGATCCAGGAGACCTCACACTCAGCCAGAGGCAGGGAAAGAGAACGCCACCCAGCAGGTTTCCCGCAAGGTTTTAGCATTCTCTGGAAGAGGCAGGCAAAGAATACTGATCTTCCTTGAGAACAAGACTTTTTAAATCAATATGTTCCGGAAGAGAACTTTGCTAGGCTTTCATCTATGGGAAATCTCTTAAAACACCACAAGGAAACCAAACTGCAACCCGATCACTAGTTTAGTGGTTCCTGATAACCTCTGGGTAAAGGCACATTTTCTTCATTATTCCCAAGTAAGACTCACTGGCTTTAAATGTCTATAAAAATGTGAAGTTAGATGCACTCCAATCATCCCCAGCTGAGCCATCTGTAAAGATCTCATAAGAACACGATTTTCAGGACCTAAACCATTCCTGGACCATTTTCTTAAACCTCCCATTACGGCCTCGTTTTGATCTCACTGCAGTCATATAAACTAATGACTTCTGCTGGAAGCATCAACTGGCAAGAATAACCTCCACTGGCTCTAGCTGAGGGAAAAAAAAATGTTAAAGGAGAAAAATGAACAGGAACTTCAGATTGTGTCTGTATATGCCACAGAGGGATTCTGAGGTGAAAGTCTCTGTCCTCAGGATAGCCTGCTCGTCTGCTGCTGGACAGCTCACGGCAGACCTCATTTCCCCTCAAGGCATTAACCTTCCGGAGAGAGCTTTTCGATGAGGTTGTGATGTGATTGCATATATTAAAGGCATCAGCTCATCACGCCCCTCTGTTAGGAAGGATGTTGGTTATATTCACTGAAAGCACAAATGAAGTTCAGAGGAGACTGAACAGGAGAAATTATCAGCAAGATCACCAACGTCTACGATGCCTTTTATGCTTTATACTCAGGGCATATCTCGCTTGTAGTTTAAATGCCTAAAAATTGTTGACAACTACCAAATATATTTCAAATGAAAGGAGAGAAAGGGAGAAAGCTGGTCTGGAAGAAGAACTTGAACTTCCTTGTACAAATCTGGTCATTAAATGCACTGTTGTGTTTTTTTTGCATGTGTTTTTAAACTGTGATAAACCTCACACAAGGTAAAATTCACCGTTTTAAAGGGTACAATCCAGTGGCGTTAGCACATACACAGTGTTCCACAACCTTGGTCACTATCTGGATCCAGAACGTTCTTTACCCTAAAAGGAAACCCCATACCCTTTAAGAAGTCACTCTCCACTCTCCCTCCTCCCACACCCTGGGAACAACGACTCTGCTTCCTGTGTCTGCGGGTTGCCCAGCTTGGACATTTCATATAAAAGGAACCACACAACACGTGGTCTTCCTGTGTCTGACTCCTGTCACACAGCACAGTCTTTTCAAGGTCTGTCCACGGAGCAGCACGAACCAGCCCTTCACTCTTCTCTGCAGCTGAATGATATTCCATTGTATTCTGTTTATTCAGTCATCAATGGTAGACACTTGAATTGTTTCCATCTTCTGGCTACCGTAACGAGTGCTGCTGTGAACACTTGTACACAAGCTTTGGTTTGAAAACCTGCTTTCAATTATTTGGAGGATTTACCTAGGAATGGAGTTGCTGTAAATGCACTTTTAAATCCTTCTCTGCTACGGTTTCACACCAGAGTTTACAAGGCAACTTTTCCATCTCATAGTGTTAGTTGCTCAGGAGTGCCCGACTCTTGGCGACCCCAGGGACTGCAGTTCACCAGGCTCCTCTGCCCACGAGATTTTCCAGGCAAGGATACTGGAGTGGGTTGTCATTTCCGTCTCATAAGAATATAATAAATTTGCAGTTATCAGCTAATCGAAAAGGACTCATACAGCAATTAAGAAACACTGTCTTAGAGAAGAAGAAAAATCCTATGTCATCCTTTATGTGTAGAATCTAAAAAGAAATTATACAAATGAACTTATTTACAAGACGGAAACCAACTCACAAACTTAAAGAAGAAACGTAAGATTGCCAGTGGGCAACAGTGGGGGGAACAGACAGACAGGGAGTTCGGGATGGACACCTACACACCGTTGCGTCTAAATGGATAACCAGCAAGGACCTACTGGAGAGCGCAGGGAAGTCGGCCCAATGTCACGTGGCGGCCTGGACGGGCGGGGAGCGTGGGGAAGAATGGATGCGTGTCTATGGAAGGCTGAGCCCCTTCACTGTCCATCTGCAACCACCACAACACTGCTAACGGGCCACACTCCACTATAAGCAAAAGTTAAAAGAGGCAAAGCCCCCCACACACGAGAAACCCTGCCTCATGAGCAGCAACAGCTACAGCAGCGTCCTCACGTCCAGTGGAAACCAGAGGGTGCAGTGAGGATGCCCAGGGAGCGTTTCTCAGCTGGGCTGGCAAAGAGTCGCTTGTGGACAGGAGAAAACACAGCTTCTTGACTCTGGCCACAGGCTGGCGTTCCCGAGGTCAGGCACAGGGATGGCTATCTGCTCAAAGGCTCAGATGTATCGGATGCACACCGCTGGCTGAGCACTCAAGGAATTAGAAACAGTTTAATCTAGGTCACTCGTGGACCACCTACCACGTCCAAAGGTGTGCCTGCAACTCGAATGTGACACTGAGTGTGGAGTGACTCCCCTCATGTGGGACGTGAACATGTCAGTCACTCAGCCATGTCCAGCTCTTTGCGACCCCGTGAACTGTAGCCCGCCAGGCTCCTCTGTCCATGGGATTTCCCAAGCAAGGATGCTGGAGTGGGTTGCCGTTCCTTCTCCAGGAGCTCCTTCCACTTTAGTGATCACACTCAGGTCTCCCACATTGTGGACGGATCACTTCACCGTGTCAGCACTGGCCAGCTAGTTCAGAGCTGGAGGCGTCCAGGGCCCGCTTCAGTCCTCACGGCTACCTCTAGAAGCCTCTTCACTGGGTTTCTCAGGAAAAAAAAAGAAACCGCTCTTCCTTCCTAACATATTTTCTGGCCAGACTCCTACCTCACAGGATTTTGTAAGTTAAAACACATTGATTGAAAATCATAAACCGTACACAATAATAGAAAATATTCTCTAACTCTGAAAAAGAATGTTGGCGTGAGCAACAGGCAGACTCCTACGCTGCAGTCCGTGTACACGTGCCTTTTAATGAGGAAGAGCCATTCATTTCCTTAATGAAATCTGTATTTTTTGAGAGAATATAGTTAAGAATTTTGAAAGATTGGCTAAGTGAACTTTTAAAACAATTACAAGAATACTTGCCAGTACTCTCATTATGCTTTCAAATCTTTTAAGCTGTTCATGCTGACCAGTTGGTAAGTTTTATGGAATATGGGGAGGAGGTCAATTTGAGAGAAAAGACATGTGGCAATAATTTTTATCCATATTTTTGCAGAGTTGTTTTTTCCCTTAAAGAACTGTGTTGATCAAAAAATGTTTTCTTTGAACTTCTGAGGGCTCTCATAAATCATAGTAACACATAAATAAATTTCAAGGACCAGGTGAGTTCCTGGTGGTGGTGGTGGTGGTGGTGGTGGTGGTGGTGGTGGTGGTGGTGGTGTGTGTGTGTTTGTGTGTGTGTGTGTGTGTGTGTGTGTGTGTGTGTGTGGAGTCACCCATCTTGTTTTACCTCCTATAATTCTGGGCCTCCCAGGTGGCGCTAGTGGTAAAGGACCTGCCTGCCAACACAGGAGACTTAAGAGAAGAAGAACCCCTGGAGGAGGCGATGGCAACCCACTCCAGTGTTTTTGCCTGGAGCATACCATGGACAGAAGGGCCCGCCGGGCCACGGTCCACGGGGTCCCCGAGAGTCAGACACGACCGGGGGCGCTTGGCACCGTAATGCCAGGGGAGCCTGTGGCTGAGCTGCCTGGACCGCGAGTCGTGTGTCCCCATCCTAGTGTTCTGGAGACGCCAAAACGAGGACGCAGCCTCACTTCCTGTGATGGGAGTGGCTTGGCCAGCTGAGCACGCCCAGCATTTGCAGGACTCCCGGGGGACTTGTATTGAGACCCCAGGCTTACTACAGGGGCATGGGTTCAGTCTCTGGCCAGGGAGTTTAAGGTCCCATATGCCATGTGCTGTGGGCATGGCAAGGGATGCATGGTAACGGGCAGACCACGGCACAGATGACAGGACGGAGGCCGCGCCCGGACGCTCGGGGCTCTGGCTCTGAAGGGTGCCCTGTGGAGCTGTGACTAAGCCTCCCGGCAGGAGAGTGAAAGGCTTAAAGGGAGGCAAGAGAACGAAGCCCACGGCGAGTCCAGCTGCCGACCAGCCAGCGTGTGTAACCAGCTTTCCTGTTTCTGGGTCTTATGGTCAATAGAGTTGAACAGCTAGGTACTCTTGGGATCTAATGTGCTCTGCCCCGTCCAGGGTGCGGTGTGACCCTTCAGCATACAGCCACACTGGTATCGGGAGGGCCTGGTGCTAACTGCCGTACAGGCCGCACGTCTTACGGTTTAACAGAGCATGACCGAGAAGCGGCTGAGAAGATGCCCATCATTCACCATCAGGGAAATGCAGATCAGAGCCACCATGAGCCAGCACGTCACACTCACTAGGATGGCTAGAACGGAAAAGAAATAAGAGACAAGTGCTGTTGGGCACGTGGAAAAACTGGAACGCTCGTTACTTCTGGTGAGAATGTAAATGGCGCGATCGATCTGGAAAACAGCTTGGCAATTCCTCCAGAGGTCAAATGTAGAGTTACCATGGGATCTAGCAACTCCAATCCCAGGTATGTACCCAAGAAAACCAAACACAAACAGCTACATACAAGCTTGCGTGAGGATGTTCACAGCAGCATTGTTCATAAGAGCTGGCAAGCAGGAGCAATCCAGGGTCCTAGGGACTGGCGGCTGAATAGCAAGATGTGCTCCGTCCTGCGCTGGAACATCATCCACCACAGAGGAATGAAGACACACGGTGCTGGGCGGATGGGCCTTGAAAACGTGTGCTAAGTCAAGCCAGTCACAAAAAGACCATGGACCGCACAAATCTGCTTATATGAAATGTCCAGAACCGGCAAATCCACAGAAATACGAGGTAAGTTGGTGGCCACCTGTGGCTAGAGGAAGAGTAGAATGAGACTGCCCAGTAACAGGCATGGGGGTTTGTGTGGAGTGATGAGAAGGTTCCGAATTGAAATATAAATGATGGCTGGACAATCCTGTGACTACTAAACTCCAGTGACTTTAAACTGGTGAATGAACGATGTGTATCGATGCGCTTCACTGATAGAATTTAAGATGTGTAACGTCTGTATTGCCTAATTGTGATGATACATCCTGTATAATTCACAATACGAAAGAGACAGAAGGTGCCTGCAGCGCCTTCGGGCCTGAACCAAGTCGTAGTCGCACTTACCATCCGCAGGTTTTGGGTTGTTCTCGTCTCAACCGCTCTGAGGAGCTCTCTGAATCTCCCGACTCCTCTTGTCAGGCTCCTGTGGGCACACAGAATTTGACAGGGCTCCCATCCGGCGCCTATCAATGTTAAATATTTTATACACACATTTCACTGCACTGCGTTTTGTCTACATAAAAGCTGTCGGCGAGACGGTAAGCAAACCATCGCTCGGCACGTGTCTGTCCGTCTTTGCTCAAGTCTCATAAATCTGACCTAAGATTGATGGGCTTTGGCGCTTCCACAGTCAGAGTTTCTCAAGCAAAGAAATGTTGGAAAGCCAGATCTGAGGCAAAAAAAAAAAAAAAAAAGCAAGATATCTTTCACAAGTCTATCTTCCAGCCCCCAGTAGCTCAGCCTGCTCCGTTAAGTGGGGCTAAACTCTTTTCATCCCAGAATGGGTGGCATAAAGGTATAGGAATGTGTGCAATGTGGGAAAGGGTTTTTGTGACTTGCCTCCTTTGTGGGCGAGACCAAGGGCAGAGGCATGAAAACCGAGGGGCTCCATCAGGCAAGCGCTCTGTGTCTTCCAGAACACACACTGCCCAGTAAAGCCGCCCACCCCGCCCCGAGCCTAACCCCAACCCCAGCAGGCAGGCAGAGGGCCACAGTCCCTCCCGAGCGGGCGGACGCCCCTGGGCTGAGGTCAGCGCATCTCACACATGGCCACGCACCTCACCGTGTGGGTAGCTCGTTTTGTGAACGGGCAGATCACACCTGGCTTCACCCTGACCCACACAGACAGGCCCCAGGTGTCTGTACCCCCTCTCTGAGGCTGTGCCAGGCCTGGCCAGCTGGGATGACTTCCCCACAGGTCCCTTTACATTGAGCGCCGCCACCTCCTATGGCATAACCTGGTGATATTTATAACCTGCTCATTAGAACACATCTCATCTTTCCAAAAGCCATGGAGCAGGTCAGCCGGTGCCGGCGCGGCAGAGGCCAGGTACTGGGCTCTCTTCTTGGATGACACTTTTAAGTTGCACTCCCGGGGCTATTAATTCGTGTCTTATATCGATGCAACGTCCCAGGGCTGTCATTCACAAGAACAGTCCCAGAACTTGAAGATAATGGTTTATTGGCACTGGGACATATACGCTCCCATAGTCCTCTCACCCACACATATCAGATGATATCGGATCAGAGGCTTTATGGCAGCATAAAAAGAGAAGCTTGTGCTCAGGACTCCAGGCAGCGCTAAAGGAGACATGAATAAAAATTAGGTAATGGGCCCTGGACACGCAACCTCTGCTGCTTTCCCCTTCATGTGTTTTATGGGATCTGTGTTCACAGGCAACAGAGTATGTTCGCTTTGGACTGAAGCTCCGTTCTCCTGAGTAACATGGCAGGGGGTGGGGGCAAGGAACAGCTTCAGCTGAGAACGGGGTGGGCGGGACAGAGCAGCGTCATTTTAGCGCAGAATCCCAGAGCAAACTCCTAGCGCGGGGCTCAGGGGCAGGGCGTCCCCCTGCTATGCAGGAGAGGGAGGTTCGATCCCTGGGTGGGGAAGATCCCATGGAGAGGGAAGGATCAGCGCACCCCAGTATTCTCGCCCGGGAAACCCCAGGACAGAGGAGCCTGGCGGGCTTCGGGCCACAGGGTCGCCGGCCACGCGGCTGAGCGCACACAGCACGCGCACGTGCGCGCGAATCCCGGCTTGGAGCCCGGGTAACGGGGGCGCGGAGACAGCGCAGCCGGGGCCCGGGCNGAATCCCAGAGCAAACTCCTAGCGCGGGGCTCAGGGGCAGGGCGTCCCCCTGCTATGCAGGAGAGGGAGGTTCGATCCCTGGGTGGGGAAGATCCCATGGAGAGGGAAGGATCAGCGCACCCCAGTATTCTCGCCCGGGAAACCCCAGGACAGAGGAGCCTGGCGGGCTTCGGGCCACAGGGTCGCCGGCCACGCGGCTGAGCGCACACAGCACGCGCACGTGCGCGCGAATCCCGGCTTGGAGCCCGGGTAACGGGGGCGCGGAGACAGCGCAGCCGGGGCCCGGGCTCACGCGCCGGTTCTGGCAGGGGGGCCGCAGGCAGCGTTCAACCCGGACGCCCTAGCTCGGCCGCCAGCTGGGGGCTGGCCCTCCAGAACGCCTCCCGGGCCCTCCTCGCAGAGCGAGACCCTTGTCCAGTCACAGCAGCACAGACCCTTCCAGCTGAAACGGCCCCGACACGGCCTGGTCCCCGCGAGGCGAGAGAGCAGCGGCCGGCCCAGCGGCTCAGCGGCGGGAGGGCCGCTCTCCCCGGCTGGCAGAGCCGCGAGCCCCCGGGCCGAGGACGCTGCTCGCAGGGGCGGCAAGAGAGCGGGCCCGCGCCGGCGGCCTTCCTCCGGCCGCGGGAGGCGCGGGGCGCCGGGGCGGGGCGCGCGGGCAGCGTGCGGGCGGACGGCTGCTCGGCCTGCGGCGCGCCGGGCTCGCTGCGCGCTCCTCGGGGCGCGGGCGGAACGGGCTCGCGCACACGCGCGGCCCGCCGGAAACCATCACGACGTTGCTAGCCCCAAATAAAGCGTTTAAAGTAAAATACTGGGGGGGGGGAGAAGTCTGTTTTCCATTATTAATATGCAAATTAATATATACATAATACAAATCTGACGGTCCCAGGGATCCCAGCGAATGAGCTACTCCCAGGGACTGGTTCAAAAACCGGAAGGAAAACCCGCTGCCGCGGGAGAAGCAGCGCGGCGTCCAGGGCGAGGCCCGCCGCCCGAGCTGAGCGCCGCGGGCGCAGAGCCGCAGGGCCGGGCGGTGCTCCCGCGCGGGGCCGGCGCCCCCCGGCGGCCGCGGCAGGAAGTCCCCGCGAGCGGGGCGGCGGCCCGAGACCCGCAGCCGCGCCGGAGGGCGCCCCGGCACTGCCCTGCCTCTGGGCGGATCCGCGCTCTTCTCGAACCGCTTCCAGTCTTTCTTCTGGGAAGAGCCTCGGCTGCAGAGTCCAGCGCTCCCGAAGCAGGGGAGACCTGCGCTGTCAGCGACCGCAGCGCGGGGACCAGCGCGGGGCTGGCGGCCGCGGGAGGGCCTGGAGGGGGCAGGTCGCACATCCTGAACGTCAGGAACGGAACAAAGTGTCCCAAATACAGAGACATCCAACCACCAGCAGCTCTTATACCATTCATATGCTTCTATAGTCACATAATTTTATTCCAGCAATCACTTCCACCGTTGCCATGACGGCAGAAAGAAAATTTTTTTAAGATAATCATGATAGAAAGAAACAGAAAAAGATTAACTTGCAAAAATTACATTCTAGAGGCTATGAAATACCCCCAATTTGAGGGAAATAAATAAAAACCAGAGGGCTGCTTTCATGTCTCTATTATTCTTAGTGTTGACACCGTGAAACAGCTAGAGTGAGCTGCTGCTTAGGAACTCTTCTCCAAAACGAAGAGAGAGCGAGCCACGGACTCCCCCGGGTTTGAGGGTTTTCACAGACCCTTGACATGAGGTCATNAGTCACATAATTTTATTCCAGCAATCACTTCCACCGTTGCCATGACGGCAGAAAAAAAATTTTTTTAAGATAATCATGATAGAAAGAAACAGAAAAAGATTAACTTGCAAAAATTACATTCTAGAGGCTATGAAATACCCCCAATTTGAGGGAAATAAATAAAAACCAGAGGGTTGCTTTCATGTCTCTAAACTATTATTCTTAGTGTTGACACCGTGAAACAGCTAGAATGAGCTGCTGCTTAGGAACTCTACTCCAAAAAGGAAAGAGAGCCACGGACTCCCCCGGGTTTGAGGGTTTTCACAGACCCTTGACATGAGGTCATTTATTCCGTTTCAACACCCCTGACTGAGGGAGTGCGATGATGTCAGAATTCATTATGGGAAACGAGTCTCAAAAAACGCTCTCGCCAGCGTTCGGCAGCGGGCACTGGCGAGCGGTCAGCACCTCGCCTCTTGAGCCGGGGGAGCTCGCCTCCGCGGGGCACGGTTCCCAGCAGCGCAGCCCTCTCCGAGGAGGAAGGGCCTGCGAGGCCCGGGGCGCCAGCCCTGCTCCGCCGCGCGCCCCACCTGCGGGAGCGCTCGGTGCGTCCTCAGCCGAGCTGGGGCAGACCCGGGCGGAGGGAGGCGCGCCCGCGGCCCCGGGGCGGCGCTCCGCTCCAGCCCCGACCTGCTTCCAGTTTCCTTCCCTCCTCCCCGCTCT
>SJYB01002372.1:286245-298219 GCA_006408585.1 Antidorcas marsupialis | reverse complement strand
GCCTGGGGGGCCCGTTCACACCCGGGCAGACCTCTGGGAGGGGGCTTGCACATCAGCAGACCCCTGGGAGGGGAGGGAAGCTGGGTCAGGGGGCAGACCCCTGGGAGGGGAGGGGGCATGCACACTGGCAGACCCCCGAGAGGGGCGGGGAGCTGGGACGGGGACAGCGCATGAAGTGAGGCCGCTCAGCGGTGCCCTGCTCTGTGACCGCGTGGACTGCAGCCCGCCAGGCGCCCCTGTCCAGGGGGTCCTCCAGGCAGGAAGACTCGAGTGGGTTGCATCGCCTCCTCCGGGGGATCTTCCTGACCCAGGGAGCGAACCCACGCCTCCTCCGGCTCCTGAACTGGCAGGCGGGTCCTTCACCACTGGGCCCCCTGGGACCCAGCCCCTTGCATACTGTGGTCAGACTTCTTTCCCAGCGGACAATAATTTGGCATGTTCTCTAGTTTTACCCAGGAGGAAACGAGGGCCCGGAGATGTTATGTAACGCGCCCGCGGTTACCACGCAGCCTGCATACAGGAGGGCTGGTGTTTGAACCCGGGCGCAGTCTGGCTCCGGTGCCCAGAAAAGTTGACGGTCCCTGTCAGAGAGGAGCCTGCAGGCAGCCTGGAAACTGCGCCTAACTCCCGGCCACAGAGGCGGGGGCACGCAGGGCTGGAGAGAACCGGGGAGGCGCGGACCCCGGGCTCGGAGCGCGGCCCTGAGTCGGTGGCTGTGAGTCGGTCAGTCCCCGCGCCGGCCGGCGGCTCGCAGCGCGTTTCTGCCGTGTTGGCCAACCTTCGGAACCGCGAAGCGGGCCGGGTGGCCTCAGACACTAAGGTTCACAGAACCGAGTCTGCCCACAAGCTTCCATTCTGCAGCCCTGCTTCCGTCACGGGCCTCACGGATGTGGCCCTTCCTGCGGAGCATCCCAGCCGGGCACGCGGATGGGCGCTCAGCCGAGCCCTGCAGCGTCTGCAGCAAGAGCGCTGTGCCTGGCACACGAGCCTGGGGTCGGTGCTGGGGGGAGAACCCTGAATTTGCTCAGTCGACTGAGCTATTCTCAAGCCCCTCCAAGCCATTCAGAAAAGCAGGCATATACTCATGGATCTCAACGAGATCCTTACAGACGAGTCCCCTCGCACCAGGAAAGCCGCCCTGAGGCTCCGGGCTGCCTCGGGACAGAGCACGGTCCGGAGGAAGGCCGGCGGCCCGCCCGCCCGCAGAGCGCTCCTGCGAGCTCTCAGCGCAGCCCCGCGGCTCCTGAACGCCCGCCGCCCTCGCCTTCTTCCTGGGTGACGCGAGCCGGTCCCACGCCGCCCTCCGTCACTGCTCCGGATGGTTCTCCCACGAACTTAGGAGCAGGCAGGCCCTCTTCCCCTCAGCTGACACAGGCAGAAACTGAGCCCCAGAGAGCAGTGGGCGAGGCCCGCCCGACAGTGCTGGGCCGGCAGGGGAGCCAGGGCCCGAGCCCCGCCGCAGGGACGTTTCCTCCCCTGCCCCGGTTGGTTTCCTTCTCGACCATCTTTTACTGACCCCCACCCCAACTATTTAACTCCTGCTATATAAAATATAGGCTTTCCAGGGGGTGCAGTGGTAAAGATTCCACCTGTCAGTGCAAGAGATAAAAGAGATGCCAGTTTGATCACTGGGTGGGGAAGAGCCCCTGGAAGAGGAAACTGCAGGGAAGCAGGCACCCACTCCAGTATTCATGCCTGGCAGGACAGAGCAGACTGGCTGGCTACTCTCCATGGGGCCGCAAATCACGGGACATGCTTGCACTCATGCACACATACAAAATACAGCCACAGAAAGCCAGGTAAACAAATACACCGCCTAGGGAATCATTACACGGTAGAAGCCCTCGTAACTATCACCCAAGCTTGTTTGGTTTTTTTTTTTTAAGAAAGGACTCTTGTCATTCAACCCATCCCAATTAACAAGCCTGTCCCTCCATCCAAGGGAGGTATTGGGCTTCCCTTGTGGCTCGCCTGGTAAAGAATCCGCCCACAATGCAGGAGACCTGGGTCTGGTCCCTGAGTTGGGAAGATCCCCTGGAGAAGGGAAAGGCTACCCAGTCCAGTGTTCTAGCCTGGAGAATGCCACGGACTGTGTAGTCCATGGGGGCTCACAGAGTTGGACACAACTGACGACTTTCACTTTCCATCCAAAGTGAATGTGCCCTTGACTCTCACACTCATTGTTTCACTCCATTTCCTCACAGCTTAATCACTCGAGCACACATCCTCACACTAGAGTTTAGTCTTGCCTACTTCGTTTTTCTTGATGAGTCTTTAAAATCTCTCTTAATCCACGGGGTCCCCTTCTGTCTCCTTCTTTCCATTACAATTCACCAGCTAAAGAGTCTAAGCTGCTTGATGCACGGAGTTTCCCACTGGCTGGAAAACCAGACACTCATGCAGGTCACCACAGCCCTCCTTTCCCTGCATTTCTTGCTTCTCGGAGCTGGATTTCGAGCCTTAACCCGTTCAGGTTTCATCCTCTGCAAGACTTTGCTGTTGGCATGTTCCTCCGGCAGGAGGCACGTCGGGTCTGGCTGCGGCTCTTTGTTTGATGTTAGCAACCCTTGCCACTTGATGGTTAGGTATGTTAATTCACTGGAGTTACAAATGGTGGCATTCTAATTCTTTCACTGCATTTTCATTTACTGGCTGTAGTAATTTTATAGGGAGGCATTTCCTTTCATCTAATATTTGGTTTTCCATTTCACATAGTAAAGTTGGGGAAAATGTCTGATTCTTTCTTTGTGTCTGCTTTGTAGGATACTGAATCAGAACTCATGAGTTTAAAGACACCTGATGAGACTGCTGCAATTCTTATCCTTCCTGAAATTCAAATTGCCCCATATACAGCCGGAACTCTATTAGAAAACATGGCCCGAGAAATCTTTGATAGTTCTCTTGCTGACTGACATGCAGAGATTTTACAAACTTGTCTTATTTCCTACCCCAGAAATGAATGAGGTTTCTTATCGGAAAATGATACTTCAAGGTCACACCCCAGGCGCCAGGGACGGTCACTGCTGCTGGGCCAGGCACTGAGTCAGGCCTCCCCTCCTCTCCTGTCCCTCTGAAGCGCTTACTTCAAGGCCTGTCCCTCTTTCTCTCAGCCTCTCTCGCGCACTCTCTCACACACAAACGTGTGTGTATATTTACACACCTGCACACACAGACACCTAATGATTTCNATCCTTCCTGAAATTCAAATTGCCCCATATACAGCCGGAACTCTATTAGAAAACATGGCCCGAGAAATCTTTGATAGTTCTCTTGCTGACTGACATGCAGAGATTTTACAAACTTGTCTTATTTCCTACCCCAGAAATGAATGAGGTTTCTTATCGGAAAATGATACTTCAAGATCACACCCCAGGCGCCAGGGACGGTCACTGCTGCTGGGCCAGGCACTGAGTCAGGCCTCCCCTCCTCTCCTGTCCCTCTGAAGCGCTTACTTCAAGGCCTGTCCCTCTTTCTCTCAGCCTCTCTTGCTCACTCTCTCACACACAAACGTGTGTGTGTATTTACACACCTGCACACACAGACACCTAA
Organism: Antidorcas marsupialis; assembly: GCA_006408585.1. NCBI lineage: Eukaryota > Metazoa > Chordata > Mammalia > Artiodactyla > Bovidae > Antidorcas > Antidorcas marsupialis. The sequence goes on along the minus strand of SJYB01002372.1, from coordinate 294,670 downwards.
TGATTTCATACTGATATTTCTAATTCAGTCATTCGAATTTAGGATTATATTATATATATATTATTATTATATATATACTTCACTTTTATATTAATATACTTTATGTATATTACACAGATTCTTTACCAGCTGAGCCAGCAGGGAAGCCAGGGATTAGGCCACAAATAACCCATGCTGGAGAGGGTGTGGAGAGAAGGGAGCCCTCCCACACTGTTGGTGGGAACGTAAGGTGGGGCGGCCACTGTGGAGACCAGTGTGGAGGTTCCTCAGAAAACTCAAACTAGAATTATCATATGAGCCAGCAGTCATGTTCTTGGGTGCACACCTGGACAAGACAGCAATTCAAACAGATGCGTGTATCCGAGTGCTCACCGCAGCGCTGTCCACAGCAGCCAGGACACGGAAGCAGCCTGGGTGTCCATCAGCAGACGAGCGGGTACAGAAGCTGTGGCACCCACTGGGCACAAACCCTGAGAAAACGGTGACTGAAAGACGCGTGTGCCCAGTGCCCACCGCAGCGCTGTTCACAGCAGCCAGGACACGGAAGCAGCCTGGGTGTCCATCAGCAGACGAGCGGGTACAGAAATCGTGGTACATACGCACAATGGAATATTNCATGCTGGAGAGGGTGTGGAGAGAAGGGAGCCCTCCCACACTGTTGGTGGGAACGTAAGGTGGGGCGGCCACTGTGGAGACCAGTGTGGAGGTTCCTTAGAAAACTCAAACTAGAATTATCATATGAGCCAGCAGTCATGTTCTTGGGCGCACACCCGGACAAGACAGCAATTCAAACAGATGCGTGTATCCGAGTGCTCACCGCAGCGCTGTCCACAGCAGCCAGGACACGAAAGCAGCCTGGGTGTCCATCAGCAGACAAGTGGGTACAGAAATCATGGTACATACGCACAATGGAATATTACTCAGCTATCAGAAAGAACGCATTTAAGCCAAGTCAGTCCTAATGAGGTGGATGAAGCTAGAGCCTCCTCGACATGAATGAAGAATGAATCAGAAAGAGACAAAACACTGTATACGAGCGCATGCATATGGAATCTAGAAAGCTGGTACCGATGGGCCACTCTACAGGGCAGCCATGGAGACGGACACAGAGAACAGACGTGTGGGCACCGTGGGTAAGGGGGTGGTGCATTGAGAAAGCAGTATGGAGGCATACAGCTGGCCACGTGTCATACAGAGAGCCAGTGGGGACTTCTGGGGGACACGGGGAGCTCAAGCCAGCGCTCTGCCCGCTAGAGGCGTGGGGCGGGGAGGGACGCCAGCGAGGGGCAGGAGGGAGGGGCCACACGTAACCTGGGGCTGATTCATGCTGATGTACAGCAGAAACCAAGGCGACATTGTAAAGCGATTATCCTCCCCCCCAAAGCGGTACATATATAAGACGGAATACCACTCAGCCATAAAAATCAATGCAGTGATGCCAACGGCAGCAGCAGGGACGCGACTGAAGGTTGGTGTACCAAGTGAAGTAGGTCAGAGAGAGAGAGAGGGGCACTGCATGGGATCATTTATATGGGGACTCTAAGCTACGGTGAGATGCGAAACAGCCTCGCGGAGAGAACAGACGTGCAGCCGCCACGGGAGGAGGCCGGCAGGACGGGAGGCGTGGGACTCGCGTGGCAGGCATGCTCCACCGGGCCCAGCACGGAGCTATACTCAGCATCCTGCCACAAACCTCAGTGGGGAAGGATACTTTAAAAAGAATGTCTGTATGTGTATCCGTGACTCACTTTGCTACACAGCAAATTCAGGACTAGAGTTTTTTCTTGATTTTTTCTGTCTTAAACGTATGCTGTCTTTCTCTCATACCAAGACTCCTGATTCCGAAGGACATAGGGGAAAAAAGGATGAGAATATTCCATAAGCATTAATCTGCCTTATTTTATGTTGTACAAAATATTTCACGATATCAATACTAATCATACCACCATCATGATTACAGAAAAGCTAAAACAAAACCCTTCTTTTCTGTATATGCTCTTGGCTCTCCTTCACTTATTAGTTTATGGTTGTACTATATCCATTATGAGATAAAGAAATAGGGAAGCAGGACATATGCTGAGAAAAGAGAAGAGTCGAATGCTGAATGCAGACCTCCGAAGAAGAGCAAGGAGAGAAAAGAAAGCCTCCTCACTGACCAGTGCAAAGAAATGCAGGAAAACAAGAGAGTGGGAAAGACTCGAGATCTCCACAAGAAAATTAGAGACACCAAGGGAACACTTCATGCAAAGATGGGCTCGATAAAGGACAGAAATGGTGTGGACCTAACAGGCAGAAGATATTAAGAAGAGGAGCCAAGAATACACAGAACTGTACAAAAAAGATCTTCATGACCCAGATAACCATGATGGTGTGATCACTCACCTAGACCCAGACATCCTGGAATGTGAAGTCGAGTGGAACTTAGGAAGCATCACTAAGAACAAAGCTAGTGGAGGTGATGGAATTCCAGCTGAGCGATTTCAAATCTTACAAGATGATGCTGTGAAAGTGCTGCACTCAATATGCCAGTAGATTTGGGAAACTCAGCAGTGGCCACAGGACTGGAAAAAGTCAGTTTTCATTCCAATCCCAAAGAAAGAATGTTCAAACTACCTCACAATTGCACTCATTTCACATGCTACCAAAGTAATGCTGAAAATTCTCCACTCCAGGCTTCAACAGTACGTGAACCGAGAATGTCTAGATGGTCAAACTGGATTTAGAAAAGGCAGAGGAACCAGAGAAAAAATTACCAACATCTCTTGGATCATCAAAAAAGCAAGAGAGTTCCAGAAAAACATCTACTTCTGGTTCACTGACTATGCTAAAACCTTTGACTGTATGGATCACAACAAACCATGGAAAATTCTTCCAGAGATGGGAATACCAGACCACTTTACCAGCCTCCTGAGAAATCTGTATGCAGGTCAGGAAACAACAGTTAGAACTGGATGTGGAACAGTGGACTAGTTCCAAATTGGGAAAGGAGTACGTCAAGGCTGTATATTGTCACCCTGCTTATTTAACTTATACGCACATCATGCATATAAGCCAGGCTGGATGAAGCACAAGCTGGAATCAAGATTGCTGGGAGAAATAGCAATAACCTCAGATATGTAGATGACACCACCCTTATGACAGAAAGCAAAGAACTAAAAAGCCTCTTGATGAAACTGAAAGAGGAGAGTGAAAAAGTTGGCTTAAAACTCAACATTCAGAAAACTAAGATCATGGCAGCTGATCCCATTGTTTCATGGGAAATAGACGGAAACAGTGGAAACAGTGAGAAACTTTATTTGGGGGGCTTCAAAATCACTGCAGCCATGAAATTAAAAGACGCTTGCTCCTTGGAAGAAAAGCTATGACCAAACTAGACAGCATATTAAAAAGCAGAGACATTACGTTGCCAACAAAGGTCCATCTAGTCAAAGCAATGGTTTTTCCAGTGGTCATGTATGGGTGTGAGAGTTGGACTGTGAAGAAAGCTGAGCACTGAAGAATTGATGCTTTTGAACTGTGGTGTTGGGGAAGACTCCTGACAGTCCCTGGACTGCAAGGAGATCTCAAATCGGCCGATCCTGAAGGAAATCAGTGCTGAATATTCATTGGAAGGACTGATGCTGAAGCTGAAACTCCAATACTTCGGCCACCTGATGTGAAAAACAGACTGATTGGAAAATACTTTGATGCTGGGAAAGATTGCAGGCGGGAGCAAAAGGGGACGACCGAGGATGAGGTGGCTGGATGGCATCACCGACTAAATGGACGTGAGTCTGAGTGAACTCTGGGGGTTGGTGATGGACAGGGAGGCCCGGCGTGCTGCAGTCCACAGGGTCACGAAAAGTCGGACACGACTGAGGGACTGAACTGAACTGAAGTCAATACACACTCACTCTGGATTAGCCTCTCTGCTGGATTCAGCCAAGACCTCAAAGTGTCTGTTATGAATAAGAACAAAGGATAGAGACTGTGCTTAAAGATTAAAGGAAGCGACGAGTCAGCGGGTAGGGAATCTCAACGGGGAAAGAGAAACTATAAAAATTAGCCAAGGGGGGTTTTACAGTTAAAAAGTATAACTAAAACGAAAAGTTCCCCAAATGGACTCAACAGCAGTGTTGAGATAGCAGAGAAATCATTGAACTTAAAGATAAATTAATAAAAATCATCTAATCCAAAGAACAGAGGGAAAAGAAGGCTGAAGAAAAAGAGACATGTAATGATAAAGCTACTGAAAAACAAAAAAAATCTTGTAAGTAACAACTGAAAAATAATTAATCAATAGAGGGAAACAACAGTTAAGATTAATAGTGACTTCTCATCAAACATTGTGGAAGCTATCTGCCTGGCAATACAGGAAATACAAAACACCAGCTTCAGCCCCTGGGCTGAGAAGATCCCCTGGAGCTGGAAATGGCAACCCACTCCAGTGTTCTCGCCTGGAAAATTCCATGGGCAAAGGAGCCTGGTGGGCTATAGTCCATGGGGCCACAAAGAGTCAGTCATGACTGAGTGACTGAGCTTTGAGTATTATATTGCATTATACTCAAAATGATGAAAAAAAAATTATCACCAAGAATTCTATATAGTGTAAAATTGTCATTCAAAAATGATGGCAAAATAAAGACATTCCCAGATAAACAAAAAGTGGGAGAATTCACAGCTAGCAGACACGCGCAATACAAAACTTTACAGGAAGTCCTTCAGGCTACTGGAAAATAACAACAGAGGGCAATGTGAAACCACAGGAATGAACTAGGAAGAGTCCTAGAAATGTAAATATTTGAGTAAATATAAAATACTGTATACATATACTCTCAAATCTTGTCTTTAAATTTCTGTTAAAAATAAGATTGTATGAGGAATTAATTATCATTTTGCACTGTTGTGTTTATAATATATACAGACATTAGTAGCAAAAGAAAGAAGCTATATTAGAATAAAGAATGAAGCTATAGTAGAGCCAAACTTTCTACTTTACTGAAATAATCGATAATTTATGTTTTATAATTCACAGAGAAATCACCATAAAATTTTTCAAAAAATACAGGTTAAAAAATCAACAGAAAAATTAAAATGTAATACTGAAAGGTATTTGTTTAATACAAAAAAGGGTAATAGGGAGGAATAAAGAATTCAAAAAAGATATGAAACATATAGAAACGAAAGAGCAAAATGCCAGAAGTAAATTTAATCATTACATGTGCGTGAGCTAAACATTCCAATCAAAAGGCAAATTTCCTGATACTGGATAAAAAAGTAAACTCCAGCTATCTGCTGTCTACAAGAGATATGCATGAGATGGGCTTCAATTCAAAGACACAAAATTGAAAGCAAAGGATGAAAAAGATACACTAAGGAAACTAACCCCAGGATGGCTGGAGCGGCTATATCAACATCAGATAAGCCAGACTCGTAGTGAAGAAGTGTCACTGGAGACAAAGAGACACCTATGGAAAACCTACTGCTAACACCTCGCTTTACGCTGAAAGGCTGAGCGCTTTCTCCCTAAGGCCAGGCAGGAGGATGATAAAGAGGTCTGGTTGCGCCCCGTCTATCCAACGCTGTGCTGAAGACTCTGGACTGTGCAGCAGGTGGCTGTAGACACAGGAGGCATATAGCTTGAAAAGGGAAGGAAAGCTGTGTTTATTCACAGATGACACAACCCCATACGGAAAAATCCGAAGTCATTAATCTGTTAAAAATTATAAGAACTAGTTAACAAGTTTAGCAAGGTTGCAAGATGGAGCATCTATTTATAAAAATCAATAGTATATATATGAGAGCAAAGAATAATCTGAAAATGAAATTAAGAAAACAATTTCATTCACAATAGCATAAAATGAATAAAACAGGAACAAATTTTAAAAAAACCTGTGCAATAAAAACTACATAACATTTTTGAGAGAAATTAAAGAGAATGTAAGGAAAAGAAGAGGCGGTGGATTGGAAGATTCACTACTGTTAATGCTAAGCCATGCCCTACTCTTTTGTGGCCCCATGGACTGTAGCCCACCAGGCTCCTCTGTCCACGGGATTTCCTAGGCAAGAGTACTGGAGTGGGTTGTCATTTCCTTCTCCAAGGGATCTTCCCGACTCAGGGATCAACCCTGAAACTCCTGCATTGCTGATGGATTCTTTAACGTGGAGCCACCAGGAAAACCTGTTGTTAATGTGATAATTCTCCTTAAATTGACCTAGAGATTCACTGCCACCCTTACTAAAATCCTGGGAGGCGCTTTTTTTTTTTTTGGTAGACATTGACAAGATGATTCTAAAATTCGCATGGAAATATCAAAGACTGAGATAGACAAAATAATTTCGAAAAAGAACAAAGAGAACTTATACTATGTAATTTCAAAATTTGTAATATTCAAGACGGTATGCTATTGACTTAAAGAACAGATATATAATGACACAAAATACAGATTCCAGAAACAAACCTTTATATTTATGCTCAATTAAGTAATTTTTACTAAAGTGTCAAGTCAGTTTAATGGGAAAAGAGTTGACTTTTCAACAAATGGTGCTTAGACAACTGGATATCTAGATGCAAAAAAAAAAAATTAACTTACTTCACAAGATGCTCAAACATTAACTCAAAACAGATTAGAGACCTATACGTAAAAGCTAAAACTATAAAACGTCTGGAATAAAACACAGGAGAAAATCCTGATAGTCTTGGATTGGGCCAAAATTTCTTAGGTATGACACCAGGAGACGATCTAAAAAAGAAAAGCTAGTTAAGTTGGACTTCATCCAATTTAACTTTCCCTCTTCAACTGACATAACTGAAAAAAAATGAATACCAGCCAGAGACTGGCAGAAAATATTTGCAAATTATGTATCTGACAAAGGTTTTGTATCCAGAAATACATAAGGAACTCTTACAACACAATAAGAAGACGACAATCCAATTGAAAACAGGGCAAAAGATCTGAATAGACGTTTCACCAAAGATACGGGAATAGCTAACAGCCATATGCGAAACTGCCAAACATCATTAATTGCTGGGGAAATGAAAATTAAAACCACGCTGAGACACCACGACAAACCCACTGTGTGTGTGTGTTAGTCGTTCCGTCGTGCCCAGCTCTTTGCAACCCGATGGACTGTGGCCCAGGCTCTTCTGTGCTTGGGATTCTCTGGGCAAGAACATTGGAGTGAGTTACCATTTCCTCTCCAAACCCACTAGACTGGCTTTAATTTTAAAACTGACGATACTAAGGGTTGAAGAGAATAGAAAGAAGCTGGAACTGTTACATTGCTGCTAGGAATGGCACGGTTAGATGGCACAGTCGCTACGGAAGACACTTGGCAGTTTCTTACAAGCTAAACAGAAACGTATCATCCTTTTGTCTGGGGTCACTTGGCGAGTTTTCACTTTGCTCTCAGCATCGTTCTTTCTCGTCATGCCCAGTCCCAGCAAAGAGCCCTAGTGGGGTGGTTCCAAGTCTCCGGAGGGGCCGGACCGCTCCAGCCCCTCAGCTCTCACTTGGCAAAACTCTTTCATTTTCAGCTGCAAATCCCAAAGTGGCCAGACAAGCTTTCCGGTAGTCTTGCTGGCTATTTCTGGGTCTCCTGTCCGCAGGCCCTAGAACACCCCCTTGCCGCCTTCTGCTTTCTCCCACACAAATGCAAATGGCTTGCTTGTCTCGGCTGCTGGAAGTCTGTCCCCGTCAGCTTGCATATACTTTGAGGTTCACGAGCACATTTTGTCATCTACTTTTGTTCTAAATGTTGTTCTTGGGGTTTCGGTTCTGCTCTCTGGTCACCATTTTTTTAACGTCAAGATACGAGAAGACCCCCGAACTCTGCGGCCCCTGCTGCTATCTTCCCAGGTTTCTCAGCTGCTCATTCGAATCTTCTCTAAAGTGAAAGTGTGGTTTAGTCGCTGAGTTGTATCTGACTCTGTGAACCCACTGACTGTAGCCCACCAGACTCCTCTGTCTTCCAGGCCAGAACACTGGAGGGGGTGCTATTTCCTTCTCCAGGCTATCTCCTTGACCCAGGGATCGAACCCTCATCTCCCGCACTGCAGGCGGATTCTTTACCATCTGAGCCCCAGGGAGCTGACAAGCCCTAATTTATCATGCTTACCGTGTGCCAGACACTGTCCAAACACTCTCCTTACCAAGGCTGTTAATCTGCCGCACAACACCAGGAAGCAGGCTCTGTTGCTACCCTCAGTGTACAAATGAGGGAAATGAACCTCAGAGAGGTCAAGGTCACAGCATTTTGTGAGAGAGGATTCACACCCAGGTTGTTGGCTCCAGAGTCAGTGCTCACTAACCCCTAGACAGTGCTGCCTGCCTGGAGCACAAGTGTGTCGCTCTGCCTGGGAGCCACGACCACCATCCCCGCCCGCCTCCCCCACAGGCCTCCTAAAGATGGGGAAAAGATGGGAAATCCCACCGCCCCCCAAAGA
>SJYB01002372.1:208365-286227 GCA_006408585.1 Antidorcas marsupialis | reverse complement strand
CCGCCCCCGGGCGCAGCTCTCCGCTCCCGCCGCGCCCGCGCCATCTGGGCCCCGCCCCGGCCCCCGGCCCTCGCGCCGGGACCGGGGCTGCCTCCCTGGACGGCCCCGCGCCCCGCGCCCGCCGCCGCGGCGGACGCACCTTCCTCAGGGCCAGGCCAGCGGGGCCGGGCCCTCCCCTTGCCCTCCGCTGCCGCGCGGAGCCCCGAGACTCCTGAGCGCGGCAAGCTCCTCCCCGGGCAAGCCCCGCGCGGCGCCCGGCCTGCTCGCCTCCTGAGCCTCGGCCTCCTGCCGCCTCGGGAGGCCTCCCCGGCCACCTCAGCAGCACGCGCCCTGTTACTGGCGGCACTCTTTCGTCTTCCGGCACTCACTGTGATCTGTGATTTTAAGCACAGCTTTGCTGCTTATCATCCCCCTCACCAGGCTGCATCCTCCCTGAGAACCCGGGCTACGTGTCTTCTGTTCAGCAGCTCAGGGCCACGCACCGCCCCGGCCCACAGCAGAGCTGTCTTAGGTGGCTGACTTCCCCTCCTGCAGGCCAGGTCCTGTGCTGGGAGGTTCATAGAAAAACCTGTGCATTTCTATACAAGCCTCCGCCCCAGCCCGAGCGGCTTCCTCATACCCTGCAGAAGACGTGCAATGCTGTGGGTATCCGTGCTAAGGCGCGTCAGTTCAGTATGACATTTTGCGACCCCATGGACTGCAGCCCACCAGGCTCCTCTGTCCATGGGAGTCTCCAGACAAGAATACTGGACTGGGTTGCCATTTCCTTCTCCAGAGGATCTTCCCGACTCAGGGATCAACCCTGAGTATCCTGCGTCTCCTGCATTGACAGGTGGGCCCTTTGCCTCTGAGCCCCCTGGTTTCCCACAGAGAATACTGAGCACAGTCCTAACCCCACGCTCCTACCAGCTGGTTGGAAAGTGCCCCTGACTCTCCCCAGTCTGCAGCTACACCACCTCAAGCCCACGTCTCCAGAGCTGCAGCCGCCTCAACGTGCAGCTTCCTGCCTGCTTCTGTGGCAAGCTGGACCCCCCATCACAACATGCACCGACTCTTCTGAAACTCTTGCTTTATTTAATTCTCAGAAACAGGGTTCCAGGAGGCCAGAGACTTTGCCACTCTTTTTCACACTGAAGCCCCAGTGCTAAGAGTGGGCCCAGTTCCTGGTAGGGCTACGCTCGATCCTCATTAAACGAATGAATAAATACCGAATGAATGCATGGGCCTGCAAACTTCAGCTCAGTTACAGTGATTAGGTGTTCTTCCACGGTTTGCTCCTTTTTAAAAAAAGTATTCAATTTCTTTAGATGTGTCGGGTCTTGGCTGCACATGGGACCTTCTCCTGTGGTGCATGGACCCTCAGTGGCGGCACATGGGCGTAGCCGCTCTGCTGCACGGGGGCTCCAGTTCCCCAACCAGGGATGGAACCTGCGTCCCCTGCCTTGCAAGGAGGCTTCTTAACTGCGAGCCCAGGGAAGTCCCCTACCGTTTTCTCTTTGCCATCACCTTTAAAGTGACGTGTGACATCTTTCCCTGTTTCTTTTCTCCTATTATCTCCCAGAGTGCAGGCTCATTTCCTTTTCCTCTCTGAATCTCCTGAGAAATGTCATGTACAAAAAGTTGATATACGTTAAATAAATGCTTACTAGAAAAGTGTCTGAATTTTCTCTTTGACTCTTAATGTAAAAATGAGTGTGCAGTTGAAAAAGCCACCACTTCCATCATCGCCAGGAGGAAGACGTTCTGAAGGCAAGAAGGCAAAGGACGGGGCCAGGTCGCTCTGCTCCGGAGCCTGGAGAGACCAGCGCATCCAGCAAACGCCACCTCCCCGGCTGCGGGAGCCTGTCTGAAGCTCCTGCCGCTCTGAGGCCATAAACCCTGGAAACTCAGCACCCAGGGGACACGGCCAGCCTCACAGCCCTTCTTCCTGCCTGCTGATTCCAAACTACACTGAGCAGGGCTGAACGGCTGCAAAGGTCAACAAGACGACTGGGGAAGTTCAGAAACTTCTACAGGTCAGCGCGTAGTGGTTACTAGTGGTCTAGCTAAAACGCACACAGTGGTGACGCAGAGAGTCATGACCAACACACAGAGCCATCAATCCTAGAGGAAATCAGTCCCGAATATTCACTGGAAGGACTGATGCCCAAGCTGAAGCTCCAATGCTCTGGCCACCCGATGGGACAAGCTGACTCACTGGAAAAGAATCTCGTGCTGGGAAAGACTGAAGGCAAAAGGAGAAGGGGACGACAGGATGAGATGATTAGATACCATCACTGACTGAATGGACATGAATCTGAGCAAACTCCGGGAGACAGTGGAGGAGAGAGTCTGGCGCGCTGCAGTCCACGGGGCCGCAAAGCGTCGGGCGCGACCTAGCAACTGAACGACAACAAAGAAACTTCCCGGTGGCCGACTGTAATCGCACAACCCCCCTNAATCAGTCCCGAATATTCACTGGAAGGACTGATGCCCAAGCTGAAGCTCCAATGCTCTGGCCACCCGATGGGACAAGCTGACTCACTGGAAAAGAATCTCGTGCTGGGAAAGACTGAAGGCAAAAGGAGAAGGGGACGACAGGATGAGATGATTAGATACCATCACTGACTGAATGGACATGAATCTGAGCAAACTCCGGGAGACAGTGGAGGAGAGAGTCTGGCGCGCTGCAGTCCACGGGGCCGCAAAGCGTCGGGCGCGACCTAGCAACTGAACGACAACAAAGAAACTTCCCGGTGGCCGACTGTAATCGCACAACCCCCCTGACTGCCTGGCCCGGCTGCAAGCTCCTCAGGGAAGCCCGGAGTCTGACCATACTGCCTGCCCTCCGACGCACTCCAAGTCGGGGCCTCCCACACAGAACTCCTGATGCGACCCAGGAAAGAGGACAGCCCAGCGGGCGCGGCTCCCAGCTCGGAGGCTCCTGTGTCTTCTCACGTTAATTTATCCCCACCCTCCCCCTCCCCGTGCTGCCCTGGTGGCTCAGACAGTAAAGCGTCTGTCTGCCCTCAATGCGGGAGACCCGGGTTCAGTCCCCGGGTGGGGAAGGTACCCTGGAGAAGGGCATGGCAACCCACTCTAGTATTCTTGCCTGGAAAATCCCATGGACAGAGGAGCCTGGTGGGCTATAGTCCATGGCGTCGCAGAGTCAGAAAGTGGCTGAGCCACTTTCACTTTGCCCGAATTAAAACCAGTTCAGAACCAGGGAAAACACACACCGCGTAGAACCCATCTGGCCTCCCCAGGACGCCTGACATGCAGACGAGAAGCAAAGCTGCTACAAGTCTCGTCTGCTGCTCTGTTTACAAGGCACAGCTCGCTGCTGCTGCCCCGCCGCTCAGTCGTGTCTGACTCTTTTGCGACCCCGTGGACTGTAGCCCACCAGGCTCCTCTGTCTGTGGGATTCTCCAGGCAGGGACACTGGCGTGGGTTGCCGTGCCCTCCTCCAGGGGATCTTCCCGACCCAGGGATCGAACCTGCGTCTCCTGCATTGGCAGACAAGTTCCTTACCACTGAGTCACCTGGGAAGGCCAAGATATGGCTGAATATTCCTAAATCAATGTGGAGCAGATAAACAGCATCCCAACGCAAGCTGCTCTGGCAACTCTGGCGCGAGGACTCAAGCCGCGGGGGTGGGGTGACACTTGTCTCCTAGAAAGCTGCGGGAGCACCAGGCCGCTCCTCTGCCCCGGCTGTGCTGCCGGGAATGCTCAGCCCCTCCTCCCTTCTCTGAGACACAGCTGCGGCCCTCGGTTATTACAGGTTATCCAGGCTAATCGCAGTGCCTCCCAGGCAGAGACCACATGCCCCAGCGGTCACAAATAAACGCCCTGCGTGAGGCTCTGCAATCAAATGAACAATGCCCGCCTCGGGGCTTGGAGTCTGACCTGCCTGTGGTCCCGCTTCCAGTTGGAAAGCCAGCTGGGCACCACCATCAGCGGAAACTACACTCCACCGCTGCCCGCCCAACTGACGCTGCACCAAGTGCGCCATGCGCGTTCTCTCGGTTGCACATCACCGCAGCTCTCGGGTGTTTTGGCCAATAAAGAAGGGCTTCCCGGGGCACTAGTGGCAAAGAGCCCGCCTGCCAATGCAGGAGACAGAAGAGCCGCGGGTTCGATACCTGGGTCGGGAAGATCCCCTGGAGGAGGGCCTGACAACCCACTCCAGTGTTCTTGCCTAGCAAATCCTGTGGACAGAGGAGCCTGGCGGGCTACATACCACGGGGTCACACAGAGCCAGACACAACTGAAGAGACTTAGCACACACGTGTGCACACACACACAGATAAAGAAAAGGACACCCAGCTGGGAGGAGGGCTGGCTCCTCATCAGGTCCTCTGGCTCCAGCACCCACTCGGCCCCCCATCTGAGGGCCTTCCATGGGCAGGGCAATCTGAGGATTTCAGAGCAGCAGCCCTGGCCCTCTGAGGCCAACGCGCTCTGACCTCACCTCTGCAAAGCGTCAGTTCAGTTCAGTCGCTCAGTCCTGTCCGACTCTTTCTGACCCCATGGAATGCAGCACGCCAGGCCTCCCCGTCCATCCCCAACTCCCGGAGCTTGCTCACACTCATGTCCATCGAGTCGGTGATGCCATCCAGCCATCCCATCCTCTGTCGCCCCCTTCTCTTCCTGTGTTCAGCAGCAAAGCCTCAGCAGGATGTTCTTTAGCCTTAACAGGCCTGCTGCTGCCACCCAGAGGGATGAGAAAAACGGAGGTGAGATCCACACGGGTGTGTGCCAAGTCAGACCACGCCCAGGATACATGGGCCGCATGACAGCAGGTGCTGCCTCCCTCCAAGGGGGCCAGAGAGAAAGGGGAGTGAGGAGGGGAGGGGTGAGAAAGGAAAAGGAAGGAGGGGAGTGGGGGGGAGAAGCAGCTGCAGAGGACCTGGCAGACGAGAAGGGCGATGATGTCCTTCAGCTGCTCAAACTACGACTCTTTGCAACCCCTCTTTGCATCTCACCAGGCTGCCCTGACCTTCCTCCGTCGTCTGCTCAAACCCATGTCCATTGAGTTCATGATGCCATCCAGCCATCTCATCCTCCGTCATCCCCTTCTCCCGCCTGCCATCTTTCCCAGCATCAGGGTCTCTTCTAATGAGTCAGCTCTTTGCAGCAGGTGGCCAAAGTACTGGAGTTTCAGCTGCAGCATCATTCCTTCCAACGAATATTTAGGACTGATCTCCTTTAGGATGGACTGGTTGGATCTCCTTGCAGTCCAAGGGACTCTCAAGTTCTTCTCCAACACCACAGTTCGAAAGCATCAATTCTTTGACACTCAGCTTTCTTTATAGTCCAATTCTTACATCCATACATGACTACTATAAAAACCATGGCCTTGACTAGAAGGACCTTTGTTGGCAAAGTGATGTCTCCGTTTTTAATATGCTGTCTAGGTTTGTCATAGCTTTCCTTCTAATGAGCAAATGTCTTTTAATGTCATGGCTGCAGTCACTGTCCACAGTGATTTTGGAGCCCAAGAAAGTAAAATCTGTCACTGTTTCCACTTCTTCCCCCTCTTTTTCCCATGAAGTGATGGGATCAGAATCTTAGTTTTTGAATGTTGAGTTTTAAGCCAGCTTTTTCCGTCTCCTCTTTCATCCTCAGCAAGCGGCTCTTTAGTTCCTCTTCGCTTTCTGCCCTTAGGGTGGTATCATCTGTGTATCTGAGGTTATTGATATTTCCCGCAGTAGTCTTAATTTCAGTTTGTGATTCATCCAGCCCAGCATTTCGCATGATGTGTGTAAGTGCGATGAGAAACCACCACAGGGCAGGCTGGGAACCGCCCCAGCCACGCCTCATCTTGGGGTCAGATGCTTCTTCACGAGCCAGGCTGGACGGTGGATGAAGCCACAGTTTGAGGGTCAGACCAAAGCCCAGCACACAGTGTCTCCCCTGCAGCGGGGCAGAGTCAAGAGGACTGAGGTCAGATGCGCAGAAGCCAAGCGTATGAAACCCAGGCAACACTGCAGGGCGCGGGTGGACGTGGACGAGGCACCGCCGTGAGGGCCAGTGACCAGGTGAGAGCACGTGGTGAAGCGGAGAGACGCCAGGCAGCAGGAGGGGCCCAGGGACTGGCCCCAGGGCCAGGGTCTTTCTGAGAGAGCCCTGAGGTCACTGGCCTGGCAATGAAACAGCTGAATATATTTAAGCATATTTCTACGCTTTCTCAATTGTGTGTCTCTTATTGCTAAACTCATCTATGATACATCTGCCTATCCTTGAAAATCAGTCAATTTCTGTCCATTGTATCCTCCCAGATACATATTTTTCAAATGTAGAAACACAAAAAGGAGTGAGACAGCCAGGCAGCAAACAACGTCGCAGGATGGGAAGCCCCTGGAGCCCGTGCAGACACTGGGCGGCGGGCGGCCACTGGCAGATGCCCCTAGGTGTGGCCCTTGGGCTCTGGGTGACCCACCATGTATGCAGCTGATGGAACTGGGCACATCCAGGACCTTCTGCTGGTCTCTCTCCTTCCCCTGTATCTTGTGGTCTCAAAACTGGCCTCCACCTCCACCCAACCCGGTCAGCCCTTGTCGCTGCTCCCAGACCCTGCCTTGAAGAGCTGGTGAGGCCTCCCCAGCCGCTGGCTCAAGGCGTCGCTACTCTTTCAAGCCCAGTGAGATGAGCAAGAGGGCAAGCAAAGAGGGAGGGGGCTTCGAAATGGAGCAGTCCCCTAACTTTGTGCCAATGGGAATCTCCTTGAACTGGGGTGAGAAGAAATGAGACTTGAGCCAGGCTTGTTCCAGCACGTGATCCATCACCTTCGGCAAATTTCTCATCATTATTTTTCTGTTGGGTGCTGGGGGCATCCAGAGGTTCAGGACAAGAGATCTGAGCTCAACGGCTCTGCTTCCTGCTTGATGCGCAGGCTTCAGATGGGAAATAAGCTGGCCGGCCCACCCCCTTCAGTCTCATACAAAGCATTTCCAACAGAAGCTGCTGGTTGGGGGTTTCTGAAAGCCCCAAGGAAATTCATTCCAGCTTCTGGGCTTGTCCATCAATCACACGCACTCTCAGTTACAGGGAGGGAAAGCCAGATTGGAGTATCCTCTGTGATAACCACGATTTTTTGTAAAAAGGAAGAAAAAAGATCACTAGGAAAATATTCCCATGTTCCGTCCCTTCTCCCTCTATTTCTAACAGCAGGGAAACTAGAACTCAAAACTCAGCCTGGGGGCCAAGCACCATCACTCAGACGATCTCAGTCAGAGACAGATGAGATCAAACTTGAAAGCATCTCTAAGCCAAAGCCGCCAAGCCATTCCAAACCTTGAGGCACTGACTGCAGCGTTTCGTGCGCCCTGCCAGCCCGAACCTTTGGAGCAAAGCGGGCCTTCTCCACAAACAGTTTAACAGGGTCTGGAAATGAGTGCTCGCTCCCCAGGGAAAGGGGAACTAGAAACACGTGGCTCTGGCCCCGAGCAGAGATGGAATCCGGCTCCCGCGAGCCATGCCCCGAGGTCTGGAGCTCTTGGAAGTGAAGAGCGGGGAGCTCCACATTCCCACCGTCCCGCTCGCAGCTCCGCGGGACGTTCCTAGAGAGAGGGGCCCGGCGCGCGGCCTCGGAGGAGCTGCGGGGAGCCAGACAGCTACCGCCGGCCTCCACGGACACCTGTCCTGAAGCACAAGGTCAAAACAAGGGACGGCTGAGGCGGTCTGAGCAGCACCATCGCGTTTCTTGTAAGGGCAACACGGGAAGACAGCAAACGTCGATTGCACCACTCGCAAGCCTTCTAAAACCCCGTTCAGAGGCCGCTCACAGAGGAAGTGCACGGCATGGCGGTCCAGGCACGTGTGCTTTCACAGAGACCGCCTGAGACCCGGCAATCCAGTTCTCTAAAGGGACCAGCCATTCAAAGGGAGGCGACTCTGTGGACCAGGGCTGCCCACTCACTAATGCGTCCAGCAGCAAAGCAGGGAGGCCTGGCAGGACCGTCCCACGGGGGCAGGAGGCCGGCACCGTCCCCACGGGGGCAGGAGGGCGGCACCGTCCCCACAGGGGCAGCAGGGCATGGGCTGGGCCCCCTCCCCTGGCCCCAGGCCTCCGGACTGAGACTCCTGTTCACACGGCCTTCTCCCTCCTTCGAATCTCCCGGGAAGGTGACGAGCCAGGTGGAGAAGAGACGAAAAAGCCTACGCTCACTCTTTCTTCAAGAAATTCCAGCTGTGGTGTGTATTTCAAACTGCTTTAGGGTAATAACTAAACTGAACACAGCATGATGAGGCTTTCTGCTCTCCTTTAGCAACTTGATTTAAAAAGAGAAGACGCTTACCCATTTTTGAAATAGAGGACATGGGCTCTCTGCAGTCCCGTTTCTAGGAAAAAACCTAGTTCTTGATCGTGGGGAGCAGGGCCAGGCTTAGGACTTCTGTTCTGAATATTAGAAAGTATTACCTGGAAGGGGAGAAAACCGGAAAACTAATCAGATCCACACGCAAGCCTACTTCCGTCACACCCTACCCGCAAGCGCGCAGCTGGACTTGAAACATGGGCTTCCGTTCGCAAGGTCAGTGCGTGGCGCTGGGTGGGGAGGAGAACAGCGCAGAGGGCTTCTGTGAGGCGGGGGCGACTGCCACCCAGGCGCGCATTCCTCCTGCCAGGAGGCCTGGCGCGGGTGGGTGGTGACGGGCACACAGTGCCAGCCGGAGCCTCGGGGGTTCGGCTCTGCCAGGCCGAGATGCCAACAGAGAGGCTCGGCGGCAAAGAAGCAGGTCCAGCAACGGGCGGAAACGGCCGTCCCCACCGAGGGCTGAGGTCACGGCTGCGGCCCTGCAGACGCTGGTGAGCTGCAGCAAGGTCCTGGGGACCTGTGAGCCGCCCAGGACTAGCCAGGCAGCCACTCGCCGGCCCAGGCTGCGGCGGCGCTCCCCCGCTCTCAAGGATGGAGAGCTTAGGAAAAACAACCTCGGCCCCCTCTCTCCCCACACCTGCCTGCCTGTCACCAGATAGCAAGGTTTTAAAGGCTGGCCCTTTTAGCCCTGCCAGAAGGACTGCCAGCTAATCAAGGGAAAGACGTGCGAGTGGAGTGGGACATAATGAAGTGTAAACACATACCGACCGTAACAAGGGTTACTCTCTCTAAACGCACGCGTCAAATGAAGCATTTATCAACCTGGAGCTACTTGTGGCCCATTTAGAAGCCACACAGATGCTCCCCAAACACGCCGCCAACATCGACTGCACGTCAGCAGTCCTCCCGAACCCCAGCTGTTAGCCACACCCCGGATACTCTAGAGGTCTTGAAATGATCCTTCCAGGGGACGTAAAGCAACTGCTGGGTCTCTACCTTGTGAGCTCTGGGGTTGCAGGGGGCGGGGGGGAGGAGTGGGAGGTGCATGCGATGAATGTATATTGTAGGATGACATCCAAGTGGGCAACCCTCGCATTTGAACTGCATCCCAGCATCTTATCCGAAGTACCTGGCTCCTTCCTGACTTAGCGCTTGGCCTTCCTGACTTGGCGCTTGGCTCTGCAAGTGCTGAGAGGTGGGTGTTCCTCCTACCTCTGGGCACCGGCATCTTTGGCCCAGCTGCGGCTCCTCCCCCAGCCACCCTCTGAGCGTCAGAGATGCAGAGTGCCCCTCTGAGCCCCCATCCTCTCCTCTCAAGTCTCCCAGATGGCCTCACCTGTTCCTCAGAAACCACCTCCACACTGCCGCCTGCCCACTTGACTGTCTCTAGTCCAGACTTTCCCCAGACTCATGCCTAGGTACTTCCCTGACATTTCCACGTGGAAACTTTTTAAAATTATCTTTCATTTGTTTCTGAGAATAGTTTCAATTTCTAAAAGCTCCATGATTATTTTAAAGCAAAAAAAAAAAAATGCAGTACCATACAAACAAAAGAAAAAGCATGACCAAATTCTCTCACACGGCAATAACCAGTGAGCACTGACTGAGCAATGACCCATTCCTCTGCCTACACAAGTACCGAGAGGAGAGAAAGATAAAAATCATTTTACAAACACTGAGACTGCGGTACGTGCTGGCTTAAAATTTAAACCATTACATTTAATTTTAATAACAGGTGAAACAAAAGGGTAATCAAAGTAAGCACTGAATTTCAGAAAAACATGTTTTTTAACACAAAGTTCACAGTCTCTCTAAAATTAGAGATACACCTGATATTTATCATATGTACGCGTGTGTAATGTGTGCGTGCATGTGTGTGTTGCTTGTGTAGACAGACAGAGACAGAGCCAGAGGCAGGGAGAGAGGCAGAGAGTGGGTCCCTTCTCTTTCAGCTTTCGTTCCTGTGGCTGTGCTGGGTCTCAGCCGCGGCACCCGGAGCCTTTGGTCTTCACCGCGGCATGTGGAATGCTCAGCTGTGGCGTGTGGGATCTCGGCCCCCAGGGCTCGTGCCCGGGCCCCCGCGTCGAGAGCACGGGGTCTCAGCCACTGGACACCAGGGAAGCCCCATTTTGCTGCTGTTGCTGCTCTATCGGTAAACCACGTCCAGCCCTTTGGGACCTCGTGGCCGGCGGCTGTGGGCTCCTCTCTCCACCACCGTCTCCAGGAGTCTGCTCAGATTCACGTCCGTGGACTCAGTGACACCATCGAATCGTCTCATCTTCCGCCGCCCCTTCTGGGGCCGGCAATGCTTCCCAGCCTCAGGGTCTGTTCCAACGATCGGCTCTTTGCCTCAGGCACGCAGCTCATTCTCTTATTATCCACGTATTCCAGCTCCACACGGGACCTGCTGACCCACGGCAGCAGTAAGAAACTGGCATATGCACGCTACCTTCTCCAGCGCCTTCTCCCCGGCCTCCTGTTTTGTTACAGTACTATTTTAGGTTGTCAAAATTCCTAACAACCATGTCCAAGCCCATGATTGCTTTTCCTCAGTTCTATATTAAAATGCATCCTAGGGGTCAGACACAGGTAGGGATTAAGAGGCACAAACCCGTGTGTATAAAGTAAATAAGCTTCAAGGATATATAGTGCAACACAGGGAATATAGCCAATGTTTTATAATATTTATAATACTATAATTCTAAATACTGTCAGTGGGATTGCAGTAACCATAACGGGATATGACCCTTAAGAACTGTGAATCACTGTACTGTACACCTGAAATGTCTGTAGTATTGTACCTCAGCTGTGCCGCAGTCAGCCAGTCATCGTCTCTTTAGTCCTCTCTTTTAAATCAATCCCTGCTTGGTGGACGCTGCCCAAAAGGGTGCTACAAGTCCTACATTCTTCCGTGTTCAAGAACGTCTCCCTTTCGTCTCTGTCTCTCTAAACCTGACTACAACATTCTTGGATTTCACACTTTCTCTCCCTCAGAATATGATAGACGATACTCCTGTCACCAACTCTGAAAGTTGCTGTGGACAACTTGAGAGCCAGCCTTGCTGTTCTCCCTGTAGACAATCTGCAAAGAGGATCCTCTTCTCCCTGAAGCCTGGAAGCTCTACCAGAAGCTGTGGTGCCAGCCACCATTCTGTGTCCATTGTTCTTGGAACGCAGCATGAACTCTCTGTCTACAAATTCAAATCTGCAGGGTCAAGTAAGGCCCTGGAGTCGGGCTGCCGTTCTGAGCTCAAAGCCCTGCCCCACCGCTATGGACAAGTCACAGGCTCTAAGCTTCAGTTTTCTCGCTGGAGAAATGGAGATGGCGACAGAATTTTTCACTCAGTGCAGGCCTATGGACTAAACGGAGTAATAAATGGATAGAACACTGAGCACAGAATATACCACGTGCTTAATAAAGTCTTGCTCCTTTGAGTTCAAGAATTTCTCTTTGATCACATAATTGTATTTTTTTATTGTTTTTTTTTCCCCACGTTATTTTTCAGGAATACTAATTGTATGCACTGTCTCGGCTACTGTAGCTTTGTAGAAAGTTTAGAGCCTGGGAAGTGTGAGTCCCTCAACTCTGTTCTTTTTCAAGAGTGTTCTGGCTCTTTGGTCCCTTCCATTTCCATATTAATTTATGAATCAGCTTATCAATTCCTGCCAAAAAAAAAGGCAACTGAGATTTTGATGGGGATTCAGTTAAATTCGTAGATAAGTTTGGAGAGTACTGTTATTGTAACAAATTAAGTCTTCTGTTCCATGAACGTAGGCTGCCTTTCCATTTATTTAGGTGTTTTTTTTTCATTTCTTTCAATCATAATTTATAGTTTTCAGAGCATAATGTTTGAACTTCTTTTTATCATTTTAGTCTTTTTTGATGCTATTATAACTGGAATTGTAATTTTAATTTCATTTTCAGGTTGCTCATTGTCAGTGGATACAAATGAAAGTGATTTTTGTGGACGGACTGCACCCTATAAGCCTGTTGCAAGCGTTTGTTAGTTATGGTTCTGGGTGTAAATTCTTCAGGATTTTCTATAAACAAGAACATGTTATCTGCAAATAAAGATAGTTTTACTTCCCCCTTTTCAATCTGGATGCCTTGTGTTTCTTTCTCCTGTCTAACTGCGCTGGCTAGAACCTCTAGTTAACAGAAGTAGGAAGAGTAGAGCTCCTTCTCTTCTTCCTGATCTTGGGAGGAAAGCATCCCCTCTTTCACCGTCACATATACGGTGAGATGTTTCATGGACGCCTTCTATCAGACTGAAGATAATAACTTCTATTTCTAGTTTGTTGAGTTTTTAATCATGCAACGTGTTGGATTTTGCCAAATGCTTTCCCTGCATCTACTGTACGGAGATTATCATTATCATGCAGTTTTTTCCCTTTATTCTATCGATACGTTGTATTACATAATTGATTCCCATATGCTAAATCAACCCTGCATGTCTGAAATGAATCTTTCTTGTGGTATATTATTTTTGTAAATGCTGCTAGATTCAGTTTGCTAGTATTTTGCTGAGGACATTTGCATCTATTCATAAGAGACTTGTTGTTGTTTAGTCAACTCAGTCTTGTCTGATTCTTTATGACCCCCTGGGTTGCAGCCCACCAGGCTCCTCTGTCCATGGGATTTCCCAGGTAAGAATACTGGAGGGGTTGCTATTTCCTCCTCCAGGGAGTCCTCCCACCCAGGGATGGACCCTGCATGTCCTCCACTGCGGGGGGATTCTTCACCGCTGAGCCACCTGAGAAGCCACTAGGGCCCTCGTAAGTCTAGTTAGGGAGTGCTCACTCCTAGCCTATTTTTTGAAAGCTTTTATAACACTGGCATCATTTCTCCCTTAAATCGAATCTCTCTTCATTGAATTCACCACGGAAGACAACTTGACCTGTAGTTTCCTTTATGGGAAGGTTTTTAATGATAAATTCAATTTCTTTCATTCGTAATTCAGCCTCCCTGCTCCACCCTCAAAGCCCCTGGTCAGCTTTGCAGGGCCAGGGGAAGGCTGGCTCTTGTCTGCTGGCGCTGTGAGACCCTTCCATGGTTCTGCAGCCTGGACCCAGCTAACCTAAGGGGAGTGGGCCATCTGCTCCTTCTTGAGTGAGTTTCGGTACTTTGCGTCTCTCAGAGAATTTGTCTATTTTCTATAAATGATCAAGTTTATTGGTGTTAAAGTTGGTCATAATTTTCCCTTACATCCTTTTATTATCCATAGACCTATAGTGCCTCTTTTTTTATCTGGGTATTGATAATTTGTATACTCTCTCTCTTCTGGCTCATATTATTAACGGTATACATAAGTTTTATTGATCTTTACTAAGACTCCATTTGTGGTTTTACTAGTTTACTGTTTATCTGCTTTCTAGTTCACTAATTTCTGTTTTAATCTTTACTATTTCCTTCCTTCTGCTTATTTTGGTTTTAACTATTCTTCTTTTTCTAGTTTCTTGAGCCAAAAATGTAGATCATTGATTTGAAAATTTTCTCCTTTCTACTGTAAGAATTTAATGTTATAAATTCTTCTATACATTTTGTTTTATATGTCATGACATTCTATTATTAGGTATACCTACTTTTAAGATTATAATGTGTTATCGATGAATTGACTCATTTCATGCTATAACTCCTTTTATCTGCTGTAATAGTTCTTGTTCCTAATTCTACCTTACGATATAATACAGCCAGTCTAGTTTTGCTTTGATTATTGTTTGCATACCGTGTAATTTTACTTTTTGTCTACCTATGTGTTAACATTTAAATAGTTTCTTGCAGATCGCGTATAGTTAGGTCTTAACTTTTTTGTCCAGTCTGAAAACCTGTCTCCTTTTAATTGGAGTGCTTAGACAATTTACATTTAATATAATCATTGATGTGACTGGAATCATCTTGCTAATTGCTTTGTATTGTCTCCTATGTTCTTTTTTTCTTTTCTTTCTTTTTTTTTTTTTTGATTGATGATTCTGTTTCATTTCCACTATCAGCTGGTTAATTATGTCCTTTTTTTCCTTAATTTTTACCGGCTGCCCTAGGTTTTACAATATAGCTTTTCATAGCCTTATCTAAATTACATTACACCAACTCATATATAGTATACACACTTTGGGCTTCCCTTGTGGCTCAGCTGGTAAAGAATCCACCGGCAATGCAGGAGACGTGGGCTCAGTTCCTGGGCTGGGACGATCCCCTGGAGAAGGGAGAGGCTGCCGGCTCCAGTGTTCTGGCCTGGATGCGCTTCTGTTTCCTCCCCTACCCTTTTCGCTGCTATGGCCATGAACTTTACTTCTGTGTTATAAACCCCACAAAGCAGCGTCACCATTTTCCGTTTAGGCAGCCAGTTGTCTTAAAGGCACTCTCCACCCTCAGTGCAACGGTTTACGGTGCTCTCCGCTCCGCTGCCTGGATCTGCGAGTCTCCTTGCTTGAAGAATCTCTCCCACGTTTCTGTCACACAGGTGCTGGCGATGCATCCTGCCAATTTTTTGTTGGTTCCAAAAAAGTATCTTGTCTTTCCAGTGTCTTCTAATTTGCATAGTATCTTCTGAGAATATCTTATATTGCTTATCTTTATTCTTCTGAATGTAAAGTTTCTCTGTCTCTGCTTGCCTTCAAGGCTTTTGTCCTTGATTTACAACAGTTTGACTATGATGTGTCTAAGTGTGTGTTAGTATTTATGCTGCTTGGAGTTCTCTGAGATTCTTGGATCTGAGATTCTTTGCTGCGCTTCAGTAATTCTGAAAACCTCTTAAGCATTTTCTCTCCAAATGTCTTTTCTCCCAGTTTCTCTCTCTTCTCCTCTTGGGGCAGCAAACACATGTGATATTTCCCACAGCGCCTGGATGCTCTGCTCGCCTCTCCCCACTCTTCTTTTTTCTTTTTGTGTTTCATCTGAATAATCTCTATCAACCTATCTTCAAATGAAAGCTTTTTCCTTGGCTGCATCCAATCTCCTAATAAGCTGTCAGAGAAGCTCTTCGTGTCTCGTGTCATGTTTTGTTATTCCTAGCATTTCAGTTACATTTTTTTTATAGTTTCCTTCTCCTTCCTGGAATCTCCATCTGTTCATGCATGCTACATATTTTCCCACAACCTTCCAGCATATAGCGCGAGGACATTTTAAAGTTCCTGTCTGAGTACCTGGTCGCTTCCGGCTTGGGTTCTATGTGTTGCTCTTCACAGTGGTTTGGTTTGTTCCTGGTGGTGTGTATGTGTATAAGTACTTTATGATTTTCAGTTAGTGTGGATAATTGTGTACAGAGAAATAAAGTGGGGTAGATAATATTTACACTTGAAGATGGGCGCGCCTCTTCTCCTGCCAGGCCCTGAGTGTGGGGGTCGAGCCAGCCTCGGCGGCAGGCGGGCAGGGGCTGGGCTCCGTTGCTTCTGTAGCTTCCAACGCGCCACAGCCCCCAGCTCCCGCGGCCAGGGGCGCCGACTCGTGGCCCCCGGGGCTGGGGCTCCGGGGCTCCCCCAGGGCTTCCGTCCCTCCCTCAGTGCCAAGCAGGCTCTGTCTGCTCGCGCTTGGAGCAGGCTTCCCCCACACTCGCGCCTCCCCGGCAGCGCCGTGAGGCCGCTCACCGCCTGGCGCGGCGCCTGTCGAGGGACTGTGCTGGGAGGGGCAAGTCTCGGCTCTCCTGGCCCAGTTAGGAAGGGTCCGTCCACCAGAACCTCAGGAATGGTGCTCTCCTGGCCCAGTTAGGAAGGGTCCGTCCACCAGAACCTCAGGAGTGGGGCTCTCTGCAAGGGCCCCTTTCCAGCATCTCTCTCCTAGCCCCTAGAATGCCCTCCTGGGAGAGGAGCCAGCTCCCTTCCACCCCAGACACCATCTCAGTGTGGATACTTTCCTGGAGCCCAGGTTCAGCACAAACTGAGGCCTCTGCCATCACCCCCATCGTATAGAGCTGGCCCTGCTCTCCCCACGGGCTCCACGCCTGCAGGCTCTGGAGGACGACTGCAGCGGCCCATCTTATATGAGGGGCTTGGCCATCAGCGGATGCTGGAATCCACAGGGGGCCAGGAGGCAATGCCCACAGACACCGAGGGGCTGCCCACACTGCCGTCCAGCCCACCGTCCAGATCAGACGCCGCGGGCTGAGCCCTGACGCGCTGGCGCTCCCTCGCACCTGATCCGTCGCTGTCCCCTCCTAGTTACGGCTCAAATGTGCGTGCACGTCCACGTCTACAACGGCAGCCTCCTCACCTCCTGTTAGACTTCTCATAGCCTCCTAAGCAGTCTCCACTTCCTCTCTGGCTGCTTAACCTCCTCTCCACCCTCCACAAGCAGCGGGATAGTTTTTTTAACACACCCCGGATAGGTTTCAAAACACAGCCTGGATAATTTTTATAGCGACCTGGATCGTGTGACTCTCGGGTGCTTTCTCATCTCGCCTCCTCTCGACGGTCACTTCTCGGAAGGGCCTGCCCAGGCCGCTGCCACAGAGAAGACGTGTCTCTGTTACCCCCTCTCACACATCCCGTTCATCCCTCTGTTGCATTTATCTACGCACTTTCACCTCGTTATCGGCTTCTCCCTCCGGAGTGCGGCTTCTGTAAGGCCAGGGCCGTGTCCACCCCATTTACGGACACGTTCAGGGTGCGCCGCAGCGCCTGCCGCAGGGTAAGCCTTCACTGCACGTGGCAAGCGTGGTAGCAGTAGTAGTGAGGTCGCTCAGTCGTGTCCGACTCTTTGTGACCCCACGGACTGTAGCCCACCAGGCTCCTCCCTCCATGAGATTCTCCACACAAGAGTGCTGGAGCGGGTTGCCATTTCCTTCTCCAGGGGATCTTCCCAACCCAGGGATCGAAGCCGGGTCTCCCGCATTGCAGGCAGACACTTTAACCTCTGAGCCACCAGGGAAGCCCGGCAAACGTGGTAAATGAATAAAAAGCACAGTAAATGGAGGAATGAGTAAATCTGCAGGGACAATAAGAGACGCAGGGGAAAATGTAATAAGAAAATAGCCTGTTATGCATTAGGCTCTCTGTAGGCACGCAGGCTGCCGCATTAATTCCCCCACAAAAACCCGCTGAAACGCACACTATTACGGCTTTTTTACTGAAGAGGAAACTAAGACTTTGCTCCACCGAGCAAGCTGCCCAAATCACATCGCTAACAAGTGCTAGGGCTGGTGTTGAGACTCAGGTCCACCCGACTCTGCAGTCAGCTCCTCCCCCTTTGTTCTATTAATCTCTGTTTGCTCGCAGAACAAAGTCCAAAAGACAGGCGGTCAGAACTGCCAGGATGAGGCAGGATGAGAAAAACGCAAGGGGGAAGACAGAGGAATAGCTCGGCTCTGATTCTGCCCTGAAGTCTAAGCATCTCGGACTTAATCCTTTCCTCACAAAGAGCCTCTAACACATGGGTCTGGGCAGGAGCATTGTCTGGCAGTATCGAAGCCACCACTTGTTATGTGGATAAACACTTGCCTGCGAGAGGACTGCCAACAAGTACCCTTAACAAGCACAGCCTGCTTTGGCAGAAGCACACACCCTGCGCCTGAGAAAGCGTGAAAGCAAGCGGCCAGGGGCCAACGATTTTAGGTCAAAAGGCCCAGGTTCAAGGTCTGGTTCTGACAGTCCTCACCACGTGTGGACTTGGAACAAATCCTTTGATCTCTCGGATGTTCATTGTTTTCATCTGAATAATGGGGATAATAATACATACTTACAGTGTGAACTGCAAACGGAAAGCTGAATGAGCACATAGACGTTATAGTCCTTATTGGAGGTCTAACAAAGTGTCGCCTTCCAGCAGGAACAAAATGAGGATACTCTCCACCACCTTTACATTACCAGTTTTAGGAAAGTCTGGAGATAGGGCATGAAAGAGAGGTAAGGTGGAAAATCCAGGATGGAAGAAAGACCAAGAACAAAACTCTTTCCTCAGCCATAGGTTCATATTCTTAGAAAAACGAAAAGAATCCACCCTGTGTTTATAGAGGAGCCCAGTATTATGGCTAACAGTCCTGGGTGGCTGTTTGCCAGCCTTCAGGCTCGGCTCAGGGGCCATCTCTTCCAGGAGCCATCTCTGAACTTCCACACTGGTCTGAGGCCCTGCTCTGGGCTTGTGGAATTCCCTGAGGGTTCCCCACGAGGCAGCCCACACACTGTTTATGGACCAGTGTCCTCAGAAAACACTAAGTTTCCTGAGGACACACTCTATGATTAATTCATTCTCCAGCCCCTTGGGTCAAGAACAGTGTGCAGAACAAAGGAGGCACTTATTAAATATATTTGTAATGGAACTGAAAAAAAATCAAAGTCTTGTTATGTTAAAAAAAAGAAAGAAAACAATGATCCTATACACAAAGCAATACAAATAGAAAAGACCTGGGAGTATAATAAATCTACTGAAATCTGTAAAACAAAAGGTCTTGCAAAATGGAAGGAGGCACCATGGTCAGAGATGAGTGGAGACTAAAAGTGATTCTCCAAACCAGTGTATAAAGTTAATAAAAGTTCAACCAAGCCCCAACAGAATTTTTCTAGAAGCAAATTATTCTAAAATACATTTAGAAGTATCAACAGAAAAGGACAAAGGATATCCTAAAAATTAAGTAGAAGACACTTACTCCTTGGAAGAGAAGTTATGACCAACCTAGACAGCATATTCAAAAGCAGAGACATTACTTTGCCAACAAAGGTCTAGTCAAGGCTATGGTTTTTCCTGTAGTCATGTATGGATGTGAGAGTTGGACTGTGAAGAAGGCAGAGCCCTGAAGAACTGATGCTTTTGAACTGTGGTGTTGGAGAAGACTCTTGAGAGTCCTTGGACTGCAAGGAGATCCAACCAGTCCATTCTGAAGGAGATCNATGACCAACCTAGACAGCATATTCAAAGGCAGAGACATTACTTTGCCAACAAAGGTCTAGTCAAGGCTATGGTGTTTCCTGTAGTCATGTATGGATGTGAGAGTTGGACTGTGAAGAAGGCAGAGCCCCGAAGCACCGATGCTTTTGAACTGTGGTGTTGGAGAAGACTCTTGAGAGTCCTTGGACTGCAAGGAGATCCAACCAGTCCATTCTGAAGGAGATCAGCCTTCTGAAGGATTTCTTTGGAAAGAATGATGCTAAAGCTGAAACTCCAGTACTCTGGCCACCTCATGCGAAGAGTTGACTCACTGGAAAAGACTCTGATGCTGGGAGGGATTGGGGGCAGGAGAAGGGGACGACAGAGGATGAGATGGCTGGATGGCATTACTGACTCGATGGACATGAGTTTGAGTGAACTCCGGGAGTTGGTGATGGACAGGGAGGCCTGGCGTGCTGCGATTCATGGAGTGGCAAAGAGTCGGACACGGCAATTGAACTGAACNCAAGGAGATCCAACCAGTCCATTCTGAAGGAGATCAGCCTTCTGAAGGATTTCTTTGGAAAGAATGATGCTAAAGCTGAAACTCCAGTATTCTGGCCACCTCATGCGAAGAGTTGACTCACTGGAAAAGACTCTGATGCTGGGAGGGATTGGGGGCAGGAGAAGGGGACGACAGAGGATGAGATGGCTGGATGGCATTACTGACTCGATGGACACGAGTTTGAGTGAACTCCGGGAGTTGGTGATGGACAGGGAGGCCTGGCGTGCTGCGATTCATGGAGTGGCAAAGAGTCGGACATGGCTGAGAGACTGAACTGAACTGAATCCTTTCAGATGTTGAAACACACCACAAAGAAGTACTTAGTAAATAGTGTCATGCTGGTTCAGTATAAAATTAGCAGAACAAAACAGGAAAGCCAGAAATGACTACTGTGTCTAAAATTTTACTAATGACTTAAAATACATAACAGAAAACATGAAAACGGAAAGATAACATTTCTTAAAGTGGCGCTGAAATTTGAGGAAAACGTTAATTTGGAGTCATAGCTAATGTTACACACAAAAATAAATCTCTCCAAGAAGACTTTGGAAATTGAAAGTTCTTTTTAAAAAGTATGGGAAATGGCTGAAAACTTTTTAAAGTCTAGAGAAGGATTATCCCAATATTTCAGCTTTAAAACTATGAAATAAATGTAATAAAAAGATAATCAGATTCAACTATTATATACAGATTTAAAATTTATGAACAATTTAAAAATGGAAAATTACTGATTGGGAAATTATTCAGAACAAACTTGATAAAGGGTTAACATACTTATGATGTAAAAGCTTTATTCAAATTATAAGAATAATACTAAATCAAAAAATCAGACAGAAAGTACAAAGAGACAAAAAAAAGAAATATTACAAGGTTAAACATAAAGTTATCACATGACCTGGCAATTCTACTCCCAGGAATATACTCAAGAAATATGAAAATATCTGTCCACACAAAATGTTATATGCAAATAGTTATAGCAGCATTATTATAACAGCCCAAAGTAGAAACCATCCAAAAGATAAATGATGAAACGATGACTGGATAAACGCAGTGCAGTATATCCTTACAGCGGCACTGTGTTTGGCTTAAAAATAAATGAAGCGGTGCTATGTGCCGCAGCATGGCTGGAACACAGCGCTAAGCCAGGGAAGCCAGTCATCACAGGCCCCACGTCACAAGACGGGATTTACGGGGAATGCCAGGACTGCACGTCTACAGAGACCGGGGAGAGTGACAGCGAATGGGTGCAGGGTTTCTTTGGGGGTGACGAAAATGTTCTGGAATCAAATGCTGGTGATGATTATACCACTTGGCAACGACTGGAAGCAGCTGAATGGAACGCTTTAAATGGACAAATTCTATGGTGTGTGAATGGTGCCTCAATTATGCTGTGCTTTAAATTAATAAAGAAAAGAGGGCCATAAGCAAATAGATGGAAAGCATTTTAACCTAATAGGAAATGCAGACCCAAACTGCAAGGTACAGTTTTTACCCAGCACATTGGCAAAGGAACTTTGAAACACGTGTAGCCCTGTCAAGACTGCAGCAGCCACTACCCTCTGCACTGCCGGAGGCAGGAGAGGCCAGTGTGACTCCAGAAAGCAGCTGCGCGCCGCGTGCAGCAACCAGAACGCCAGCCCTGCCCACTTCCGAACCGGCGCTTAGGAAACAGCGGGAAGCAAAGGCAGCGCCGCCGGCAGGAAGGCGACGCCCCGGGTTACGCCTAACAGACAGCTCATGAAACAGGCTGTCCCGGCTCTGAGTGAATGACATCACAGAGGCCATCCCCTTAGCAACGCACTATACAGTCGTGAAAAGAAAGGGTTTTGTTTGTTGTTGGTTTTGGAAAAGATTTTCTTGATGCAGACCATTTCTAAAGTCTCTGCTGAATCTGTTGCAATGTTGCACCTGTGTTATGTTTTGGGTTTTGGCCACCAGGCAGGGGGGACCTTCGCCCCCGACCCTGGGTCAAACCTGCGCCCCCTTCCTTGGAAGGTGAAGGCTCCAGCACTGGATGGCTAGGGAGCACCTCTCTTTGAAGTCTGGACATAACGTTGGCTGGAGAAAGACAGACACAGGACCCTTTAACGCTATAAAATTATGAGGCAGACTGACAAGAGCGTATGGAAAGTTAAGATCGCCCCGCTCTTTTCTGGCTTCTAGGCTTAAGCGGGTCACAGGAGCAGGCGGGAGGGAGAGGCCGCCTCGAGCTGGGCGGCCCGGGGCGCAGCCAGGCTGCCCGCGCCCCCGCCTCCCGGCAGCTTCTCCCAGCCCTTCTCCCAGGACCCCCGCTCCAGCTCCAGACGCAAGGGGCCCTCGTCCAGGCCAGCCGTGAGCCCACCACCTCCGCCTGCCCCTGCGCCCCCCTGCAGGGAGGCCTGCGGCACCGCGGGCGGCCGCGTGGCCGGGCGCGGCCCTGAGGAGGGGGGTTCCGTCCGCCACGGCCACGCACCGCTGTTTCTTCTCCAGACCCCAGGGCCGGAACAGCCCGGGAGGGGATCTGAGGGTGCCCCGTACTTCAGCCTGACCTTCTTTTCTAACACAGGGTGTAAAGGAATGAACTGTCAGCAGAAGGTCAAGTTCCACCCGGGCACAGCTCCTGCTCAAGAAAGCCACCCCCGGCCGGCCGACGCTCGCCGAGGACAGACGGGTGATCCCCCCGGCCAAAAGCAGGGCTGGTGTTGAGTGGTAGGCGAGGGTGAAGTCATCTTTATTCCTATCATGGCGCCCCGAGAAGCAGATACGTTTGTTTACTGCTGGCCTAACGCCACCATCTGAAGGTAAACGAATCAAGGCCACTCCACGTCATTCCCAACTATTCTAATTTGATTCCTTTGATTCAGTTATTCTATATGCATAATTCTGAAGGTATTATTCCCCTTTGGAGAACAAACTGTCAGGGAAGATTGTCAGCAGATGTCTCTGTGATGTGGCAAGGACGACTCTGTACAGACTCCGTGCGCGGCTGGCAGGTGCGCGGGGGCCCTGCGGCCCCGCCTGCACGCTTGGAACAAGCAGGGCGGCTCCTCCGCGCAGAGCCCCGGCACGCTGGTGGGGAGCACTGGAGGCCCGCTGGCTTTCCCCCCCCCCGAGACAAGGCAGGCGGCGTGAACCCTGCCCTGAGGGTGGAAAGCTGAAGCTCACAGATATGAACGACTGGGCTAAGGTCAAAGGGCCAGGTGAACAGAGATTCAGAACCCAGCTATGATGGGGACTCCAGGCAGGATGCTGTCCATTAGCTTCCAGACAAAAAACACAAAACCAGCNGCAGATGTCTCTGTGATGTGGCAAGGACGACTCTGCACAAACTCCGTGCGCGGCTGGCAGGCGCGCGGGGGCCCTGCGGCCCCGCCTGCACGCTTGGAACAAGCAGGGCGGCTCCTCCGCGCAGAGCCCCGTCACGCTGGTGGGGAGCACTGGAGGCCCGCTGGCTTTTCCCCCCCCAGACAAGGCAGGCGGCATGAACCCTGCCCTGAGGGTGGAAAGCTGAAGCTCACAGATATGAACGACTGGGCTAAGGTCAAAGGGCCAGGTGAACAGAGATTCAGAACCCAGCTATGATGGGGAATCCAGGCAGAATGCTGTCCATTAGCTTCCAGACAAAAAACACAAAACCAGCTTCAGAAAAAATTACTCAATACGTAGCTCCTTAAAATTATTGAGCATTTTTAATAAAACAGCATTTTAAAAATACTCTGTATTTCTACGTGAATATCTGAAATCTTCCAGGGTTAGGAAAGATCCCACTGCCAGGGGCACAGGAACAGATAATGCCAACGAAACAAACATTGGCCGGGCTTCCCTGGCGGCTCAGTGGCAAAGAACCCACTGGCCAGTACAGGAGACAGAGGTTCTACCCCTGCGTCGGGAAGATCCCCTGAGGACAAAAGGATGCAGCCCCTCCAGCGCCCCTGCCTGGGCAACGCCGTGGACCGCGGGCCCGGCGGGCTGCAGCCGCAGGGGCTCCAGGCAGAGGCGCGTGCGCGGAAGAGCCGGGCACGGCCCCGCCCAAGAACCGCAGCCGGCCGGCCCCGGGCCCGCGCGACCCGGCGCCGCCCCCGGACCCGGCGCCGCCCCCGGACCCGGCGCCTGCTCCCCGCCGCTTCCCGGCCCAGGGTTCGCAGGCAGCGCCGGGGGCTGAGCCGCTTCCCGGGGCCCCGCGGCTCCGGGGTGGCCGGGCCAGGATTCGGGCCGGGGCGCTCGGTGCCCGTGCCGCTGCTCGTCCCAGCACGAGTCAGCCACCAGCGGGGAGGGGCGTGGGGGCACACGAGGGCACCACCACCGAGCCGCCCAGAAACCAAGTGGGCGGCTCTAGATCATGAAAAAAGTTTCCACAGCATTCCCATTTGTCCTCAGACGTTCTCCTCCAGCCTTATCCTTGCTGGTGAGTGATATTAAGAGCCGACACTGGTGCGTAAAATGCCCAGAGGCTCTGGCACGCAGGATTTGCTTCGCTGTGGAACGGCCGGGAAACGAGGGGGAAGCCCCTGCAAGACTGCCCTTGCCCAGCGGAACTAAGGCGGGAACGGGCACGTGCGGTTTCCTCCTTGAAAGGGTCGCCGACCCAGAAAAGTAAAGCACTGTTACCTAAGCTGGCCCCAATCTTTGTCTTCTTTCAGATTTTTTCCCTAACATTTATTTTCAATTTAGCCTAATTCTTTAAAAGCTATTTGTTTTTGTTTTTGTTTTTTTTAAAGGTCAAACGGGCAGCTTCTGCAAAGCACCCATTGTCTTGCCTCAAAAAAGCTCTTGAACATTCCCCAAGCCCCAGTGGCCACTTAAGGAAGGTCGTCTTTCCTCCAGATTTCTCCTTAATCACAGATACTTTCCGAGCATCTACCACAGTCAAAACAGATGTTTGATTCATTTAGTCTCTCTCATTGCTAACATTGCAGCTTCCTGGGTCTGGGGTGGCCCAAAGTGGTATCTGATGAAGAAACTCGTCCCGGAAAATCAGAGTCAGAAACGAGGGCGTCACCAGCATACCCTGAACCTGAACCTGAGCCAAGTGACGCTGCTTCCCCCACGCTGCTGAGAGCAGCGGCTTGCTTGGTCAAATACTTACTGAGCACTTTCTATATATAAGGCTGTAGGAACCGTAGCACCCACGCTGATGGGCAGCAGGCCGGGATAAGGAAGCGATGATGGAGTAGCTGTCAGAAGAGCTGAGTTCTGATCTAAGCTTTGGCCCCAACTTCCTGCCTCCATCTTCTCACAGTTTAACATCCTGTGATCACTCTTCTCTCAAAATCGTGAAAAATATTTATTTTAAATCCTACAATTATATGGAAGACAAACTAAAGAGCCTCTTGATGAAAGTGAAAGAGGAGAGTGAAAAAGTTGGCTTAAAACTCAAAATTCATAAAATGAAGATCATGGCATCCTGTCCCATCACTTCATGGCAAATAGATGAAGAAACAGTGGAAACAGTGACAGAATTTATTTTTGGGGCTCCAAAATCACTGCAGATGGTGAATGCAGCCATGAAATGAAAGATGCTTGCTCCTTGGAAGAAAAGCTATGACCAACCTAGATAGCATAATAAAAAGCAGAGACATTACTTTGCCAACAAAAGTTTGTCCAGTCAAAGCTATGGCTTTTCCAGTATTCATGTATGGATGTGAGAGTCGGACCATGAAGAAAGCTGAGCACCGAAGAATTGATGCTTTTGAACTGTGGTGTTGGAGAAGACTCTTGAGAGTCCCTTGGACTGCAAGGAGATCCAACCAGTCCATCCTAAAGGAGATCAGTCCTGAATACTCCTTGGAAGAACTAATGCTGAAGCTCCAATACTTTGGCTACCTGATGCAAAAAACTGACTCACTGGAAAAGACTCTGACGCTGAGCAAGATTGAAGGCGGTAGGAGAAGGGGACGACAGAGGATGAGATGGTTGGATGGCATCACCAACTCAACAGGCATGAGTCTGAGCAAGCTCTGGGAGATGGTGAAGGACAGGGAAGCCTGGCGTGCTGCAGTCCACCAGTTGCGAAGAGTCAGACACGACTTAATGACTGAACAACAGCAAGGATTTTATGTCTCCTTGATGGTCAGGCTAAGGAACCCAGTGGTGAATAGGTGGCTCTCAGTGAATACAGGAGGTAGTACACCCAGACCTGCCAGTCCCCAAGTCACTAAAGACACACAGATGAGCCTCCTTTCTCCAAGCCAGGAGGAGGTGGCCGCACCTTGACAACAGAGAGTGGAGCACAGAATAAGGTTCCCTGAGTGGCAAGGACTGTGCGGGTCCATGAGAACTGCTTGGCTGGGGCAAGCAGACGTCTCTGCTGCCAGGAACTGGCAGTCAGGGAGGCAAACGGGGAAAATCGTGTGGATGTTAGAAGCAAGCTGCATGAAGACTGTATCAGAAATTCTGAGCAACAAATAATTCCTTTCTCACAGCAGACTTCTGACAGAACAACATCTTGGCAAGACAGCCAAATATCTTCTGAATTCCTGGACATCGTGAGCTACAGTTTATAATCCATCCTGGTGTGAGCCAGGCCAGACACCTCTCCCCCAGCCTTCTCCCCCAGCCCTCTCCCCCCGCTTCTCTGAAGCTCTCACCTTGCCTGATCCTGAAAGGCAATTCTGATCCTCACCACACACAACACATTACAAAAAGGAAATTACTTCCAGTTTGTACATTAAAAAAAAAACTGCCAAGACCTTGGTAGGTCTTCTCTATTCTGATCCCTGGGGGCTCAGACGGTTAAGAACCTGCCAGCAGTGTGGGAGAGCTGGGCTCGATCCCTGGTCAGGAAGATCCCCTGGGAAGGAAATGGCAACCCACTCCAATACTCTTGCCCAGAGAATTCCATGGACAGAGGAGCCTGGCGGGCCACAGTCCATGGGGTCAGAAAGAGTTGGACACAACTGAGCGACTAACAGTCTAATCCTTAAGCAGACAGAGAGCCCATAAATGGATGGGGAACAAGACTCTGACCAAACCCAGAGTCTCACAGAATTTCTAATCACGTCAAACAGTCTCGCAGGAAACACTCCTGAGTCTGAAGGGGAAATATCAGGATCGAGCCGTGGTGAGAACACCAGGAAACGCTGGAACTGCTGCCGCGAACTGCTGCTCTCGGTAAAACGTGCCGTTTTGGCAGGAATGGGACACGTCCCTGCATCTGGGGTAAGTGTCTTTATCGACACGGACTGTTGCGATCCCCACAGAGCTCCATGCAGTGGACACCCATGATCTTGCTCCTTTTCCAGATGGGAAATCGAGGCTGAGAAGTGAAGGAGTAACCACAAAGGGCAGAGCTAAAGACAGGGATCCTTCTAAACAGAAGCTGCCCACACCTCACCAGCCTCAGCCAGCCTTCAGCTTCCTCTGCCTGAGGGTGCGAGCTCAGGGCCCCTTTCTCACACATTCTCTGCTCACGTGGCCCCTTGCTCGCATGTTCTCTGCTCACATGGCCCCTTGCTCACGTGTTCTCTGCTCGTGTGGCCTCTTGCTCATGCAGCCCCTTGCTTGCATGTTCTCTGCTCACATGGCCCCTTGCTCACGTGTTCTCTGCTCACGCAGCCCCTTTCTCACACATTCTCTGCTCAGGGCCCCTTGCTCACACATTCTCTACTCACATGGCCCCTTGCTCACATGCTCTCTGCTCACCTGGCCCCTTGCTCACATGTTTTCTGCTCACATGGCCCCTTGCTCACACGTTCTCTGCTCACGTGGCCCTCCGATCCGCTGTTGGTTTCGTTCTCCACCTCATCAGTGAACCACTGACTGTGGGCAGGAATCCATCCCAGATGACCTGGGGATCCACCACCTGCTCCCACGTTGGTGNGCCCCTTGCTCACGTGTTCTCTGCTCAGGGCCCCTTGTTCACACATTCTCTGCTCACACTGCCCCTTGCTCACGTGTTTTCCGCTCACATGGCCCCTTGCTCGCATGTTCTCTGCTCACGTGGCCCTCCGATCCGCTTTTGGTTTCGTTCTCCACCTCATCAGTGAACCACTGACTGTGGGCAGGAATCCATCCCAGATGACCTGGGGATCCACCACCTGCTCCCACGTTGGTGGAGGGCCCCCGCAGAGCTTCGGCATGACCACGGAGCCTCCCAAACCCCAGCTGCACTCTGCATTGGTACACAGTCCGTGAACATAGTCCGTGTACATACAAATACAGCTCAACCGGTTTTGCCTAAGAGAACAGGGATGATCAGCCAGCTTCAGGGCACCGAGGGCATAAATAGATGTATATTGTCATTTCTGTTCAGAGGATGTTAAAATGCTTCCCAAATACTGACCTATTTTCACAAGGAGCCACATTCACCGGCGTATTCTCCTTAGTGTTTAAGAATATAANGATCCACCACCTGCTCCCACGTTGGTGGAGGGCCCCCGCAGAGCTTCGGCATGACCACGGAGCCTCCCAAACCCCAGCTGCACTCTGCATTGGTACACAGTCCGTGAACATAGTCCGTGTACATACAAATACAGCTCAACCTGTTTTGCCTAAGAGAACAGGGATGATCAGCCAGCTTCAGGGCACCGAGGGCATAAATAGATGTATATTGTCATTTCTGTTCAGAGGATGTTAAAATGCTTCCCAAATACTGACCTATTTTCACAAGGAGCCACATTCACCGGCGTATTCTCCTTAGTGTTTAAGAATATAAGCAAAGCTCTGCACCCAGAGACAGACAAGATGAAGGCTTCCAGAGGTTGATCACGGTTCTGTATGATGTGGTTTGAAATTTTAAAATATTACCAACTGAACAAACACATGATCCTCACTCACCCTTTCTATCTCCTGGAGGTACAGGAGGGCAATGTCCCCCGCCTTCTCATAGCAGGTGATGATGTCCTGCTCCCGGTCCACGCGGAGACTACCGGTAGAAGAAGAAATAGGCAACTTCTCTAAACAAAGTCCTAAAAAAAATCAACAGACAAAACCTGGGTGAGTTGTTTTTTACGGGACTTAATTTTTTAGTATACTCTAGAGAGCCAGACACGATGGGCGAAGCAGGTCCTCTGCCCTCTCTAAGGACAAAATGGAACATCAAAACAGAGCCCCAGAAAGAAAGTCCAGAGGCTACAGGTCAAAGAGGCCCCTCGGGATACAGAAAGCGCCATTTCACTCTGACATCCAGGCTGAGGATTTGATCAGGCACTTCACCAGGATCCCATTCAGACCTAACAGAGCTTCTCATTCAACCATGCCCCAAGATCCTTAAAGAACTTTTTAGTAAGTACAGTGAGGCTAGGGCTTCTGAGGTGGCTCAGTAGTAAAGAATCCACCTGTCAAGCTGGAGACGTGGGTTCGATCCCTGGGTCGGGAAGATCCCCTAGAGGAGAGCACAGCAACCCACTCCAGTGTTCTTGCCTGGGAAGCCCCAGTGGACAGAAGAGCCTGGCAGGCTACAGTCCATGGGGTCACAAACAGGCAGGCACGATCGAGCTACAAAGCAACACACAACACAGCTAGGCGAGCAGCACAAAGCAAGGCAAAGAAGACCTAGTATCGTCTACAACGTATGCTTAACCGATTGACTAGAAAGCATTTCTAAATGCACTCAGGAGCCAGGAGTCAGTCACCAGGAGGATCTTCCAACTCTCGGCCTAGGTTTCTGCAGTAACAACACTCCAGACCAGCTCTCGGTTCCAGGCCAAGAAAACACCCAGAACCTGGCAGTGCGGGCCCTTCTTTGGAGGTGGAGGAGCTACTCCTTGCCAAGAGCGAGTTCAGGCCTGCGATGGGTTAGGAAAGCGTGGAAGGCTGAAAAGTGACAGTGCCGAGGGGAGCAGCTATCGCCTGAAACGCTGTCCTGGGCAACCAGCCTGGGCCCGTCAGGCTCTGGAGGCAGAGGGGGAGCCCACGGGGAGGGAGCGCGCTGCTCCGAGCGCCCTGGGATGCGGGGAGACGCACACCGTGCACGCGCGCCACTCCCTGTAGCAGGGTGAGAGACGCGTCCACACTGACAGAGCCAGGACCTGCAACCGGAAGGGGCCGGAGAGGCCTCCTGCAAACGCCCGCACTTCATAGACGAAACTGAGGACCATCGAGGGACAGCAGATTTGCCCCAAACCTGACAGGCAGTTCACAGCACGACAGAGGTCAGAACCCGGGTCTTCAGCCTCCAAAGCTCCTCCTCCCACCTACTGAGGGAGCCGCTGACTTTCAGAGGCGGGACCGCTGCAGAGAGGGACCAGACGGGCCAAGGGCAGCAAGTGACCCGGAGCCCCTGCGCGCCTCTGTGAGAACGGCCCCCTCCCCACGGCCCTGAACAGACGACGGCCGTCCCCTGGCTGTCGAGGTGGCGGGAGACGCTGTGCTCCACGGGAAGGAGAAAGAGCGCTTCGTCCGCAGGGAGCCAGCACTGAGGGCGGCCAGCCTGGGGGCTTAGAGGCGACAGCTTTGTCACAGAAGGTGTGGACCAGCCAAAGATTTTGCTACAGGTTCACAAAGCTTTACTGAGGTGAAATTGGCATATTAAAAACTGCACAATGTTTCATCATGATTTCTTTTGTTTTTATTTATTTTTTATTATCGGAAGTCCATCATTTACATTAGGGTTCACTCTTTGCGTTGTGCAGGTCTATGAGTTTTAGCAAACAGAGCATCATGTTTCCACAATCACACAGTATCACACTGATACCATCGAACCAATTCACGGCCCTAAAAACGGGCTCCGGTCCTCTAGCCCTCCTCCTGAACCCTGGCAACCACTCGTCTTTTCACTGTCTCTACAGTTTGGCTTTGTCCAGAATATCACATAATTGCAATCATACAGTATGCAGACTTTTCAGACTGGCTTTGTTCACTTGGAAATAAGCTGTTAAGATCCCTCCATGTCTTTTTGTAGGCAGATAGCTAATTTCCTTTTGTTGCTAAGTAATATTCCATTTATTCATTAATCTATTTCAAGGCATCATGGTTGCTTACAAGTTTGGGGAACTATGGGTAAAGCTGCTATAAACATTCGTGTGCAGGCTTTTGGGTACTCAACTCCACTGGGTAAATACCAGGAAGAGGAACTGGTGGATTGTATGGTAAGAACATGTTGGTAAGAAATATCTAAGTAAATCTACTTCATTTACAAACAGCTTTGTAAGAATAAATATTACTTTTAGCTTTGTAAGAAACTACTAGTCTTCCACAGTGGCTGTACTATTTCGCATTCCTACCAGCAACGAATGAGTAGTCCCTGTTGCTCAGCATCCCCGCCAGCATCTGCTGTCATCAACTTCTGGGAGTTACTCCCCTGGTATGCGTCGCGGTGGCCCACTGCTCTCTAACTGGCAGTCTCCTACGGGCGCGTGACACCGGCTTTTAATGCTTATTTACCAGCTTTGGTAGAACGTCTGGTCAGATCCACTGTCATCTTCTCGAAAAGACTGAGCCATTTGCTTTCTTATTG
Source organism: Antidorcas marsupialis (assembly GCA_006408585.1). NCBI lineage: Eukaryota > Metazoa > Chordata > Mammalia > Artiodactyla > Bovidae > Antidorcas > Antidorcas marsupialis. Next base: position 255,194 of record SJYB01002372.1, on the reverse strand, counting down.
TCGAGTTCTGAGTTCTTTATATATTTTGAATACAAGTCTTTTATCAGATATCTATTTTGCAAATATTTTCTGTCTGTGACTTCATTCTCTAAACAGTGTCTTTCACAGAACAAAAGTTGCTACTTTCCTTAAAGTTCAACCTGTCAATTCTTTTCTTCATGGATTGGTTTTTGGTGTAGTCTCTAAAATGCCACTACTAAATCCAAGGACACCTAGATTTCCCCCATGTTATCTTCCAGAAGTTTTATTTAGTTTGGAATTCAGATTTAGGTTTACAATCCAGTGTGAGTTAGCGTTTATGGAAGGCACAAGGATTGTGTCCATACACACAGATTTAGCACGTGGATGTCCATTTTTTTCAGCACCATTTGCTGAAGAGACTGCTTTACCCTCATTGAATTGCCTTTGTTCCTTTGCCAAAATTCAGTTGATGACAGTTGAGTGGGTCTTTCTCTGGGCTCTCTATTCTGTTTCATTAATTTTTTAAAATATTTCTTTATTTGGCTGCATTGGACCTCGTAGTTGAGGCTGACGAGATCTTTGCTGCCTCGTGTGGCATCTTTCATTGCAGCTCACAGGCTCCCTGGCTGTGGCTCACACGCTTTCTGGCTGTGGCTCACAGGCTCTCCGGCCGTAGCTCACAGGCTCCCTGGTTGTGGCTCACAGGCTCCCTGGCCGTAGCTCACTGGCTCTCGGCTGTAGCTCACAGGCTCTCCGGCTGTGGCTCACCAGCTTAGTTTCTCCACAGCATGCGGGACCCTGGTTCCCTTAAACCAGGGATTTGGGGATTGAACCTGGATCCCCTGCCTTGCAAGGCAGATTCTTAACCACCTAACCATCAGTGAAGTCCTTTATTGAATTTTTTGTCTATTATTTCAGCAATATTATGCTGTCTGGATCACTAACGCACAGTGTATCATTTTTAAGGAATAGCTCTATGGAGACAATAATTACATGGCATAATATTCACTCATTTGAAGTAAAGTTCATAAAAATTAAATCACATCTCATCTTTTGTGTTCAGTTAGTATGTTTTCAATGTTCATCCAAGTGACAACAATATCCATTTCTTTTCACTGCTGATGATATACCGCATTTCATCTCTCCATTTGCCAGCAGTGGGCACTGGGGTTGTATCCCTTTTTGTCCATGATGAATAATGCTGTCATGAAAATGCATGTATAATTTTTGTGTGAACATGTATTTTTAATTCTCTTGGGTAGATACCTAGAAGCAGAAGTGTTAGGTCAGATACAAAATTTACATTTAACTGTTTAAGAAACATGTCTTCTAAAGTGGCTATGCCATTTCACATTTCCACCAGCAATCCCTGAGGTTTCCTGCTTCTCCACATTCTTGGCAACCCTCGTTCCTGTCTGTTTTTCACAGCCGTCTCGGCAGGTGGGAAGCGGTGTCTAGTGCGGGTCTGACTGCATCTCCAGAATGACCAGTGATGCTGGCTCTCCGTGTGCACCTTCTTAAGTGAAATGTCTGTTAAAACCTTCTCCCTCTTTTTCCCGGGTTGTTAGTTTTCTTATCACTGAGTTTTAAGAGTTCTCTAAGTAGTCCAAATACAAATCCTCTATCAGACATGTGATTTGCAAATATTTTCTCTGTCTGTGATTTGTGCTACTTCCTTTTTTAAAAAAACATTAGGGTATCGTTGCTTTCCAGTGTTGTGCTCGTTTCTGCTGTACATGATGAATTTGGCTATATTCCATCTGGATATTCTGGATATTCTGTGTGTATCCCCATGCTCCTTCCCTCCTACGTCTCCATCTGCCCCCCAGCCTCCATCCCACCCATTTAAGTCACCAGAGAGCACCGAGCTGAGCTCCCTGTGTGATACTGCAGGTTCCCACCAGCTCTCTGTTTCATACATGGTGGTGTATATGTATCAGTACCAACCTCCTTTAACATGTCTTTAGAAGGTTAGAAATTTTAAATTTTGATGGAGTCAAATTTATCAGTATTTTCTTTCATAGATTGTACCTTTGGTTTCATTTCTTTAAAAGGTTACAAAGGTTTCTTCTATAACTTCTTCTAGAATTGTTATATTTTTAGGTTTTACACTAGGCCTACGTTATTTTAAATTATTTTTTGTACATCTTGCAAAGTGTGGGTCACAGATCACTTTTCTGCCAATAGCTATCTGGATGTTGTGGTTCAGCTTATTGAAGCCTCTCGTTTCTCCACTGAGTGGCCTTCAGTTCAGTCCAGTCGCTCAGTCGTGTCCGACTCTTTGCGACCCCATGAATCGCAGCACGCCAGGCCTCCTTGTCCATCACCAGCTCACGGAGTTTACCCAAACTCATGTCCATCGAGTCGCTGATGCCATCCAGCCATCTCATCCTCTGTCATCCCCTTCTCCTCCTGCCCCCAACCCCTCCCAGCATCAGAGTCTTTTCCAATGAGTCAACTCTTCGCATGAGGTGGCCAAAGTACTGGAGTTTCAGCTTCAGCATCATTCCTTCCAAAGAAATCCCAGGGCTGATCTCCTTCAGAATGGACTGGTTGGNACTGAGGGCAGGAGGAGAAGGGAGTGAGAGAGGATGAGATGGTTGGATGGCATCACTGACTCCATGGACATGAGTGTGAGCAAACTCTGGGAGACGGTGAAGGACAGGGAAGCCTGGAGTGCTGCAGTCCGTGAGTTGCAAAGAGCCAGACACGACTCAGTGACTGAACAGCAAGTGGTCCGTGAAATAAAGAGCTGAACAAGCCTGAGCTGCTCTGCAGATTCCAGAGGAAGGGCTGGCCTCTGACTGGAAGACACTGCGATTTACAGCATGGGTCTTGGGCCGCATCATACCACCCTGACCTCTGAGGAGACTAGAGACCAAGTAATTAAGCTCCGTGGGCACTCTCTGCCTGCACAGCCGACCTGCAATGCGGAGCCTGGATATGGCAGCCTGAGCAGCCTTCCCCAGCGGGCAGGACACCATTGGTGCTGCCCCAGTCGCTGCCAGGAGGACGAAGTGCCAGCCAGAGCATCCCACTGTGATTAGACGGCTTACACTTGGAGCCCGTCTCTCCCGGACTCTGGCCTGTGTGCCTTTTGCCTTTAGTAGTTTTCACCTGCAGCTTCCTGTTGTAATAAACTGTGACCCTGCGTAGGACGGCTTCTCCAAGCTCTGTGCCTCTGGTGAATCCCTGACCTGAAGGTGGGCTTGGGGGTCCCCGGCAGAGGTCAGAGAACATATTTGAACTCTTCTAACTGTGTTGAAACTTGTTTCTTGCCCAGAATATGATCGGTCTTGATAAGAACCTTCCAAAGAGTGTGCACCCTGCTTTGGCTGGGGTGACACACAGACGTCAACTGGGTAAACTGGTTTACTGTGTTGACCCAAGACATGAGCCTGAAAAATCTCTGGGAGAGAGTGAAGGACAGGGAAGGCCAGCGAGCTGCAGCCCACGGGGCCACAACGGGTGGACAGGACTTAGCGACTGAGCAGCAAGTTCTCTGCGCCCTTACTGATCATCTGTCAGCTTGTTCTGTCACTTGCTGGAACGGGGTACGAGAGTCTCCAAGCATAACTGCCAGTGGTTGCTTTAAGGGTTGACTTGCCACAGTCATTTCCAAATGACATGACACCTCTTCCGTGGAGAGCATCTCTGCTACTGCATACCTCCATTCCTATCTTGCCCTGATTTTCTTATGCATCACGTTCTTACATGGATTATAAATCCCGGGCCACATGACTATTACTCTTATTGAAATGGTCGGTTAGCTTTCAATGATGTGGAAAAAACTGATATAGTCACTGATGTCGCTATGATTTCCGCTGCTCTTTGTTCCTTTGTGCAGATTCAGATTTTCCTTCCCATAAACAGACCCCTCTGCCATTTCTTACAGTGCTCTTCCACTGATGACGAGGCTTTTCAGCCACTGACTGCCTGGAAAAGGCTTATTCAGCCTTCGTGTGTGAGGATATTTTCATCTTCACTCACTGGAGTTTGCCCCGCCCCTACCCCAGCACTAGAGATGTTCTCTGTGGTTCTCCCTTCTGTGGTTTTTGACAATAAGCCTGCTGTTATCCTTCTGTTTATTCGCCTGCAGGTAATGTGTTTTTTTTCTGGCTATTTTTAAGATTTCCCCTTTATCACTGATCATGAGCAACCGGATTATGAAGGGCTTTGGTTTTGTTTTCTCCATGTTTATCATGCTTGGGCCTCACTGAGCTTTCTGGATCTGAAGATTTATAGTTCTCATAAAATTTGAAAAACGTTCAGCCATTATTTCTTCAAAGTCTTCTGTGACCCTCCCCCTTCTCTGCTCTACTGTCACTTGTGTCTGACTCACTGTGACCCCACGGACTGTGACCTGCAAGACGCCTCTGTCCATGGGGACTCTCCAGGTGAGAACACTGGAGCGGGTTGCCATTCCCTTTCCAGGGGATCTTCCCGACCCAGGGATCAAACCTGAGTCCCCTGCAGCTCCTGCACCACAGGCGGGTTCTTTACCACTGAGCCACCAGGGATGCCTCCCTTCCCTTAGGGGTCTCCAATCACACACCTTCAGGCCACCTGAAATTATCCTACAACTCACTGATGTTCTTTCCACTTTATAAAAAGTTTCCACGTTTTTGGAGAAGGAAATGGCAACCCACTCCAGTACCCTTGCCTGGAAAATCCCACAGACAAAGAAGCCCGATAGGCTACAGTCCATGGGGTCGCAAAGAGTCGGACACGACTGAGCGACTTCACTCACTCACTCACTCACTCACTGCCATGTCTTCAAGTTCACTGATCTTTTTATCCATGTCTCATCTGCCATTAACTACATCCAGCGTAGTTTTCATCTTAGACATTGAAGATTTAGTTCCATTTTTACTGCCCATGTCTCTACTAACCTTTCTGAACATGAAAAATATACGTAATGCCTGCTTTAATGTCTCTCCAGGCCTAAGCGCTCAATATTCACTTCCTTTTCACAGAGCCAAAGTCGTTCATGTGGTTGCAAAATAAAAGAAATTCACTAAGCACCCTCTCTCTGTTTCAGCCTCTTAAAATATTCTCCAAAGGAGAATACAAGATAAGCTGAACAAATTCACTATTCGGTAGAACGGCTCCAAAACTGCTCAAAAGCAAGCACTGGATTGGAGCTTCCTAGCTGCGCCTCAAATGCTCGCTTGTGCCAAATTAAAATCTCCAGGAAACAGCACGGAGAGAGAAACTGTTTCATAATCTGCCTTCTGCTTCTATGAGGAGCAACCAAGCAATGTGCAAGCCGCTATCAGGGATTTACTGTAAAGGAGACAAACTCCACACTATATCAGAGTGAGTGAGTGAAGTCGCTCAGTTGTGTCTGACTCTTTGCGACTGTGGCCAAGCCCACCAGGCTCCACTGTGCATGGGATTCTCCAGGCAAGAATCCTGGAGTGGGGTGCCATTTCCTTCTCCAGGGGATCTTCCCGACCCAGGGATCGAGCCTGGGTCTCCCACGCTGCAGGCAGACGCTCTACCGTCGGAGCCACCAGGGACGCCCACAGTGCGCGAAAGGCCCGGGAGGAAGAACGGGTCTAGTCTTCGGCTTTGCACTGCGGCAGGCGGACACTGACCACTGGGGTTCATGACGACGACCCGGGCCCTCAGGGACCCGCCACACCCAGGGAGCCAGAGGAAAGACAGAGCTAGGCCAGCACAGCTCGTCTCTCACCTGCCCTGAACATTCCGCAATACGCAAAGTCCACCCTCCCGGGGCTGCAGTCCCACAGCCACGAATGGTCGGTAAGGCTATTCAGAGCAGGCAGACAACTTCATCCTCCACTGTGAGGAGAGACAGTGGGGAGAGACAGGTCTGGGGACTCCTGTTCTAATTAGGGAGCGACATGAACACCTGGCCACCCACCCCAGTGTTCCTGCCTGGAGAATCCCATGGGCAGAGGAGCTGCCGGGCTACAGTCCACGGGGTCGCGAGAGTCGGACGTGACTTAGTGACCGCACCACCACCACTGTGAGCACCCAAGGCCTGGGCTGGCACACGGGCCTTTGGCAAGGAGCCTGTTCTCCGGTAGGAGGCCACTCACGGTAAATATCGCTCCGTCCTTCTCCCAAATGCTGCCATGTTCCTTCCACGTGCCACCATACACATCTCAGAGCAACAGCAGAGCCTTGATCTACCACAGTGAGTTCATGGCTACACAGCTCAGTTCCAGAATATGCAGTTTTCTGTCAAAAGCTGCTTACAGGACGTCTGGACTAGACTGTAACTTTTCAAGTGTCTAGGATCAGATCCACACTGTCTGAGAAGCAGAGTTCTGAGGTCATGGTCCAAACTGGCCCTCATTAACATGTCAGATGATGCCTTGTCAGTTTGGAAAGCTATCATCAATGATGTTTTTAGTTACTTTCTTTTTCCAGAGAAATGCACGGCAAAAAAGTGAAAAGCAGACTTGAAAAACAGCAGGTATGATAGCTTAATGAACAGCTCAATAAGACCTGCATCTCCAAAATCAAAGCTGGGTACCAGAGAGTAGAAGCTAAGTGCTCCATGACCAAGCATCAGGGCCAGCTTTAAAGCATGGGCGAGAGTGGCCGGCTGTGTGCTGTGAGCTAGAGAATGCTGAGGAGGAGTTGCCTGGTGGTCCAGCAGTTAGGAATCTACCTGCCAGTGCAGGGCACATGGGTTCAATGGCCAGTCCAGGGAGATCCTACACGCCACGGGCAACGGAGCCCATGTGCCATGACTACTAACCTGCACTCTAGAACCCGGGAGCCGCACCTGCTGAAACCCACGCACCCCAGAGCCCGTGCTCCACAACTGGAGAAAACCTGTGAGCAGCAACGAAGACTCAGCACGGCCAAGTGATTAATTAACTAAGTCCTTAGGCTTGGAAAAAAACAGAATACTGAGTAGCCACTGGACCAAAATTTATCTCCCTTCCCCATGGGAAATTCCCACAGAGGGGCTCACTTCTGAAAGTTCCTTTGCATAAAGGGTAACACATTTTAATTAAACTGGTGGCAATAAATTCATCTAGGTCACACCTGACTGCTTTGAAGCTCTTGAACATGAATTAGCCTGTGCAATGGGTACCATCCTCCTCCCAATCTTGTGGGAAAAGAAACAGGAGCCCCTGGCTTGCCTAAGATCTGCACAGGGGCCAGAACTGAGGTTACAACGGAGCCCATGAGCCGTGGCAAGGGCATCCTGCCCCAGGTGACGTTCGAAGCATCTGAGGCAGACGGGCTGCAGGAAGCAAAGGTGCTGTGCGAACGGCAGGGAGAGTGGGCCTCACGGCCGGGAGGGGCCGCCAGGCAGTGAGGGGCAGCAGGCCTGGACGCGCCAAAGCACACGTGTGTTCAGCCTCCAAATCGCTCTGTTCAGGTGGCTTTGTTGCTGTTCAGTTCTCAGTCGTGTCCGGCTCTTTGCCACCCCACGGACTGCAGCACGCCAGGCCCCCTGTCCATCACGAGCTCCCGGATTTCACTCAGCCTCGCGTCCATTGAGTCGGTGATGCCATCCAGCCATCTCAGCCTCTGTCCTCCCCTTCTCCTGCCTTCATCCTTCCCAGCACCAGGGTCTTTCCAATGAGTCGGCTCTTTGGATCAGGTGGCCAAAGTATTGGAGCTTCAGCATCAGTCCTTCCAATGAATTTTCCGGATCGATTTCCTTTAGGATTGACTGTCCAAGGGACTCTCAGGAGTCTTCTCCAGCACCACAGTTCAAAATCGTCACTTCTTGAGGACTCAACCTTCTCTATGGTCCAACTCTCACATCTGTACATGACTACTAGAAAACCCAGAGCTTTGACTCTACAGACCTTTGTCAGCAAAGTGATGTCTCTGCTTTTTAACACACTGTCTAGGTGTGTCATAGCTTTTCTTCCAAGGAGAAAGCATCTTTTAATTTCACGCCTGCAGTTGCCATCTTCAGCGATTTCTGGAGCCCAAGAAAATAAAGTCTGTCACTATTTCCACTGTTTCCCCCTCTATTTGCCATGAAGTGATGGGACCAGATGCCATGATCTTAGTTGTCTGAATGTTCCACTTTCAGCCAGCTTTTTCACTCTCCTCTTTTACCTTCTTCAAGAGGTTCTGTAGTTTCTCTTCACTTTCTGCCATAAGGGTGGTGTCATCTGCGTATCTGAGGTTATTGATATTTTTCCCAGGAATACTGATTCCAGCCTGAGCTTCATGCAGCCTGGCATTTCACACGATGTAGTCAGTATATCAGTTAAATAAGCAGGGTGACAATATACAGCCTTGATGTACTCCTTTCCCAATTTAGAACTAGTCTGTTGTTCCATGTCTAGTTCTAACTGTTGCTTCTTGACCTGCACACAGATTTCTCAGGAGGCAGGTCAGGTGGTCTGGTATTCCCATCTCTTTAAGAATTTTCCATTTTGTTGTGATCCACATCGTCAAAGGCGTTAGCGTAATCAGTGAAGTAGAAGTAGGTATTTTTCGGGAATTCTCTTGCTTCTTCTATGACCCAATGGATGTTGGCAATTGATCTCTGGTTCCTCTACCTTGTCTAAATCCAGCTAGTATATCTGGAAGTTTTTGGCTCATGTACTTTTGAACCCTACTTTGAATGGTCTTGAGCATTCCCTTGCTAGCAAGTGAGATGAGTGCATTTGTGCAGCAGTTTGAGCATTCTTCAGCACTGCTGAATGAAAACTGGCCTTTTCCAGGCCTGTGACCACTGCTCAGTTTCCCAAACTTGCTGGCATACTGAGTGCAGCACTTTAACAGCATCATATATGGCAAACCGGACTCTGTCCTTTGTTTCCTTCCACACAAGGTTTCATCACCTCTGAAGAGGAGCTCCAGTTTTTCTCCTCAAGCGCTGTACATCCCTGAAAGTTTGGCTGAGGAAGTGGGCAGCTACAAATCTCATTGCCAAAAAATATGTCCTCTGATCCCCAGTTCTTTCAGGACTCTCTGAATTTGAGATCCCTTAGCTACGAGCCTGATCTGGGCAGGCAAGACTGCACAGTTCCCACAATAACACAGGTTCATTATCAAGGCCTTACTCAGCATCCAGCAATTGCCTGGGCTTAGTCCTCCAGGCCACCCTTGCAAGGAAGGCGTTAGTAACACTTTACAGATAAGGCTGAACCTAGAGTCCCACGCCGAGTAAATGCTAAAGCTAAGCTCCAGCCCCTGGTCTATCTGACTGCAAACCTCTGCTCATAACAGCCCGTCTCATTGAGCTGCTGACAGCATATTCGGTGTCTGATAAGAGTGGTGACATTAAAAACGAGTTTCAAATTGTAAAGGAATAGAAACTGAACCACAGGGCAGGGTGTCCCCTCCCACAAGGAGCTGCATCCCCCTAGGTGAGCCCCTCTCACCTAGAGGGAGAAGGGAGCGACAGAGGATGAGGCGGCTGGATGGCATCACCAGCACAATGGGCATGAACTTGGGCAAACTCCGGGAGACAGTGAGGGCCAGGGAAGCCTGGCATGCTGCAGTCCATGGGGTCACAAAGAGTCAGACATGACTCGGCAACTGAACAACACCGAGGCGAGTCCCTGCATCGCTGGGCCTCCCAGGCCTCATCTGCGCCACGAGGGTGGAGTCACTAGAACGCCATCTTGAGCCGATGACTGCAGGACTAACAGCCAAAACAAGCGTTTTTATTTGTTTTCAGTTGATTAAGACGAGCAGGGTATTAATTTGTGAAGTGGAGTAACACAGTAAAAGGCTAGAAAACATAACTACGGGCACTGTGTCTGACAGCATTGGGCATCGCCTCCTCGTGTATCGTAACCACGTCTCTGAAGCCAGGCTGGGGCCAGGTACACCCGGGGCTTTGCAGCAGCCTGGCCTGCAGGGCAGTTCCGGGGAAACCTCACTACAGTGGCACGTCTCTGTGGCAAGGACTTCAAAGCCAGCAGGACAATTTGAAGGGATCTCAATTTCCAAGGTCGAGAAGTAACTCAGGAAGAGATTTGAGGTTCTCAAAGCCAGTCCTGGCCCCGGGCTGCTGGCTGTGCACCTCACCTGTGGAGCAACTGGGTTTCCACAGGTTGTTCAGCTCAGCACAAGGCAAGACAGGCTCCAGGGGTAGAGGCTTCCTGCACGGTTTCCACACGATGCAGCCCGCAGGGCCCCAAAGAGCCAGACACAACTCAGCGGCTGAGCACGGCGCGGCCCGCTGCAGCCCGGCTCAGCCACTCCCTCGTGTCCGGGTCTTTGCAGCCCCGCGGGCTGTAGCCCCCCAGCCTCCTCTGTCCACGGGATTTCCCAGGCAAGAGTGCTGGAGTGGATTGCCGTGCCCTCCTCCCTGGGACCTGCCCCACCCAGGGGCTGAACTCGGGTCTCTGGCGTCTCCTGCAGAGGCGGACGGGCTCTTTATCATTAGCGGCACCACTGGAGCATGTATCAATACTTCATCCCTTTTGTTCAAACAGAGGGGAAATTCACATGACAAGAAATGAGCCATTTTAAAGTGAAGAATTTAGCGACATTTACTACATTCATGAAACTGTACAGCTTCCACTTCTACCTAGCTCCAAACGCTTGCCTTTAAGGTTGACTAATACTCCACTGTGTGGAGGTAACACATTTTATTTACCCATTCATCAGCTGACCGACACTTGGGTCCTTTACGCTTTTTGGATATTATGAATATCCACGTACTGGCTGTTGTATGGACATATGTTTTCATGTCTCCTGAATACATACCTTAAATAGAGCTGGTAGGTCAAGGGGTAACCCTATGTTTCCTTGTAACATTTCTAATCTTTGTGCCAACAATACCAACTACGGCCTGCAATCCATATGCTGGGCGACACAGTCAGTGAAGAGCATAAACCTGAAAAAGGCATGAAGATGCGTGACTGGGCAGACTTGGATTCAAACCCTTGCTGCTCCATTCTCTAGCTCTGTGACTTTGGGCAACTTCCTCAATATCCTGGGGCCTGTTTCCTCAGCAAGCAGATGAAAAAAAAAAGCATTTGCTCTAATCGATTATGAGGTTAGTCCAGTCCGGGCTACTACTGATGAACTGTAATTATTATTATCAGCTAAGGACCTATCCTGGGGAGAACAGCAATCCTCCTCAACTTCCTGAGGCGTGTCTGTAAAACACAGAAAAGCAACGACAAGACAAAGCAGTCGACTGCATCCCCCGCACCTGGAATCAAGCACAGCTCACAGACCCTCGATCTCGCTAACACACGTGTGGGCGTGCTCAGCTGCTCAGACACGCCCGGCCCTCCGCAGCCCCACGGACTGTCGCCCGCCAGGCTCCTCTGCCCATGGGGTTCCCAGGCAAGAATACTGGAGTGGGTTGCCATTTCCTCCTCCACTGTTAATACATGATGCAACGTAAACCTCTGGTCTTGGTTCCAGTTTCTTTGCTAAGAAGAGTGGACTCGTCCTCCTCTGGGGATCCCTACAGCACAAAGTGTAGCCCTCATGACAGCAAGGAACCCAAGTGGCCAGTGAACTGCTGAGCCTTCCCTTTCTCCATCCCACATGTTCTCTCTAGGCACCATGGCTGGGCTTCACAGAGCAGGACCCGGTCCTCTCCCTTGAGAAGCCCCATCACTAGGATGGAGAAGAGAGACATTTCCACCACAAGGTAAAAAGTACAGTGACTGAGCCAGACATGGTATCAGAAGAACTAAGTACCAGTACCTCAGCAAACCTTCAACTAAGCCCCAAACTTTCTCTGGGCTCCTTAAGTCTGTTTGTTCCCCAAATAAGAACCAATGAGGAGTGAATCAACACAACCGACATGAAATAGGAACATGGTCAGCAGCAGTGAAAGGGCTCTTACTCTTCTTACACCATCTAAATATAAACAGGAAGCTTTGACTTGCAACCTGAGATGTGTGGCATCCAGCCTCCCAGGACTCGCAGAATCATTCATTCTAGGTGGGACGAGGCCTGAGGGAGCACAGGGGGTTAAACAGCTCCCGACAGCTCACAGGGCAGGTCTGCAGCAGGACACGGCCTCGCGGCTCCCCAGTTCACACCCGTGCTCCCGCATGTTCTGGAGCTTCCACATGGACAAAACCATTCCACAAGGAACCCCAGACCCCCACTTTGCCGCCACTTCCCTCCACTCTTGGATGGTTTTCTACTGAACTGTTTTTTCACTGCCCCTGAAGAGATCGCAAGACTTCAGAAAAATAAGCAGCAGTTTCTGAAGGGGAAAAGCTGAGCCCCTACCTTCTCTCTCCTTACTCTGCAGGCTCAGAGTCTGTGTGTGCTGACCCTTTGCGACCCCAAGGACTGTAGCCCTCCAGGCTGCTCTGTCCATCGGATTCTCCAGGCAAGAATACTGGCGCTGGTTGCCATGCCTTCCTCCAGAGGATCTTCCCAACCCAGGGAACCAACCTGAGTCTCCTGTCTCCTGCACTGGGAGGCAGCTTTTTCTTTTCACCACTNGACTTCAGAAAAATAAGCAGCAGTTTCTGCAGGGGAAAAGCTGAGCCCCTACCTTCTCTCTCCTTACTCTGCAGGCTCAGAGTCTGTGTGTGCTGACCCTTTGCGACCCCAAGGACTGTAGCCCTCCAGGCTGCTCTGTCCATCGGATTCTCCAGGCAAGAATACTGGCGCTGGTTGCCATGCCTTCCTCCAGAGGATCTTCCCAACCCAGGGAACCAACCTGAGTCTCCTGTCTCCTGCACTGGGAGGCAGCTTTTTCTTTTCACCACTAGCACCAGGGAGGCCCGGGCTCAGAGAGGGTGCATTATCTGCCCCAGGTCACACAGCACTGGCTGAGCTCGCTCGCCCCCAGGGAGAGTTCACGGCCTCGGGGACCGGCCTCACAGGTGCAGAACGCTCCGGCCAGGCAGGAGGGGCCTCCCTCCAGGGGGACAGGCCGGGCTCTGGCTGCAGGCCCCCTAGAAGGCCCCGGTCACCAGCGCACGGCCCCTCCCTACAGATGGGGCTCAGGGTCTGCCACCTCCAGACGCGGTTCCCCTGCGGGGAAAGACTAAGACAACCCTCCGTGCGCGTCCTTACCCCTGGGGCTTCCAGTCCTGAGGAGCTGGGGTCTGTCCCCTCCTGCTAACCCTCCCGCCCCGAACGCACTCCCGCAACTCCGCGCTCTTTCCCAGGCGTGCCTGCACCCGTCTAACGCCCGAGCCCCCTGCGGGGCCCCCTGGGAACGCGGGGCCGCAGAGGGCGGCGGAGCACGGACCCCGAGGCCGGCGAGGACGGCCGGGGCCCGGGGGACTCGCCCACACGAGGCACGGACCCGAGGAGCGGCCCCGGAGCCCGCGGGGAGCCCGCCGACCCGAGGACCGCAGAGGCGGCGGGCGAGCGCGTGCACGACCCAGAACCCCCCGCGCGGCGGCCACGCCGCGGCGGCTCCGCGCATGCGCGGGCCTCGGCGGCCGCGGCCCCGCGCCNCGCGCGGCGGCCACGCCGCGGCGGCTCCGCGCATGCGCGGGCCTCGGCGGCCGCGGCTCCGCGCCCCCTGGCGGCGGCGGGAGGACGGCCCGGCGCCCCGGCGCGACGGCCCGCGCATGCGCGAGTCCCGGAGCACGCGGCCCCGCGCCCCCTGGCGGCGGGGGGACCGGCCGACGCCGCGACGGCGCCTCGGGCTCCGCTGCCGAGCCTGACGTCGAGTTCCGAGGCCCCCACGTGGCCACGCACGGAGGAGGCTGCGGGTCGGTCAGAAGCCCGGCGTCGCCCCCGCTGTCCAGGGCGCGGGCTCTTCTCCGGGACGCGCTGCAACGTCCGACGGGCCTGGGGCCGCTCCCGGCGCCCCGGGAAGGCGGCCTCGCTCGGGGCGGCGGCTCTGGCCCCGGCGGCCTGCACTGACGACGCACCGGCCGGGCCCCGGGCAGGCGCCTGACGGCAGGCGGGGGAGGCCCGGGGCTGAAGCAGAGGCCCGCCTCGTAGTCCTCTTGACTGGGCGGCACCGCGTGAGATGGAAGGGCTTTGGGGGCAGGGGCGTGGCGGGTGTCTGGGTGGTTGTTTTAAAGAATGCTGTGCCTGCGTGCTCTGCGACCCCACGGACTGTAACCCACCAGGCTCCTCTGTCCGTGGGATTCTCCAGGCAAGAATCCTGGAGTGGGTTGCCATTTCCTCCTCCAGAGATCTTCCTCACCCAGGGATCGAACCTACAGCCCCTGCATTCGCAGGCGTATTCTTCACCACTGAAGCCACCTGGGAAGCCCTAAACATGCTGTAATTACTAATAACTGACTGCTGTTACTCCAGAACCTGGCTCATAGTAGGAGCTTAACCAACCCGAGGTCCTCGCCCTGTCTTGCAAGGTTGCACCGTGCCCTGCAGGGCAGACACAGGTCTCTGGCTCATGGGTCAAGGGACTCGGCAGGGGGACCCAGCCAGGGTCCAGCACAGCGTCCTCTGCTGCGCTCGTCCCAGGGGGACGGGGCGGGGAGCCGGCAGGGCCAGCTCTGACACCCTCCTCTCCGCAGTACAGTCTGTGCTCTGCTCCCGCCCCCAGAGAGCTCTGAGCTTTCCAAATATGGATGCTTTTTTCATTCCCAAAGCATCAGGAACATTTGGGGGAAGAAAATGAACACCAGACACGGCCTGGAAACGATGGAAGCCAAGGGACGGGCTGTGGCGGCATGAGTGCTCTGCTAGGAGAGGGGAGGCCCAGTTTTCAAACACTAAATGGAAGCCTGGACCACGTGATCTTTCAGAACCTGGCTAGCCTCAAGAGGATCCTAGAAATAAGGACCCAAATCCCAAGAATGAAAAATACAGCAACTGGCATGCCCTGCAGGGGAGAAGACTGCATCGAGGAGGCCCAGAGTGCCCCTGGGTTTCGAAAGAGCGAGCTCTGGGGCGGGGCCTTCACAGCCCAACAGACTGAGAGACAGGTTATAAAGTGAGATGACTCCACCTGAAGGCGAGGGTAGGGAAAAGAGACAAGATTATTTGTCTCATAGCAGGCCCAGACCAAAATCTACTTTCTTTTAAAATGGAGAGCATTTCAGAACACACTAAAAACACTGCACTTCTGCTTAAGAAATTGCTGTCACTTAGGTGGCATTTATCTATAGAAGATAGATAACGTGGTCCTGGATGCCAGGGGAATGTGTAGAGCACCATCCCAGCACACTTACTCCTGTGTGGCAAGCACGCACCCTGGTTCACATACTGGGATCTGCAGCCAGCAGCCTGACCTGGCCTGGCCCAGAGCCCACCCCAGAGAAGGCACTGGTGTATTGGTTGACTGAGTTCGTTAATCATGCAGTCATAGTCTGAGAGAGGCACGTGACAGATGTGAGATAATTCAACAAAAACGGAATGCCAAGCTGGATGGCGTTACTAGAAACAGAGGTGGAATCAGAGGAAGGAGAGGGCTCGAGTGGATGATGGTGCTGGAGAGGTTGTCAGTGAGGGAGACTCCAGGCTGGAGGCGGAAGCCAAGCGGAGGTGGGAATGAGCTCGGCAGAGGTGAGGCAGGCGCAGGCGGGCACGCAGCCAGCAGGCAGGGGAGCAGTGTGGCTGGGACGGAGCGGGAAAGTGCACGCCCGGCCTAGACTCAGCAGGAAGGGAGCGGGGACAGTGGGCGAGGTGGGGAGCGCTGTCCACTCCCCGTGCCTGCAGCGGGGGCTTTTCTCTGGTGCGTTCAGTCTCGGACTGCGTGCAGCCTTCACGCTTTAACTTCGACCTACTTAAGGATTAAATCTGCCACAGATGTACAAATGCTCACGTGCTTTAGGGCAAGGCCAGGGGAAAGCTGTCTGCCACCTGCGCCCCGTCTCCCTCTGTGAGCCGAGCCCTGGCAGGCACTCTGCCTGTACGTCCAGCTCCCCTGTGGCATGCTGCACCGCCTGCCTGCCTCACTGAATCCCCTGAAGGAGATTCAGCCACTCCTGGGTTGTAACCAGATGTACACACAGTCTGTCCCCAGACCCTGACCAACAGACCAGAAGCCTGCCCCTCCTGCTGAGAGCCGCAGCCCCAGAATGGGCGTGGGTCCCTGCGCAGCACGCCCTCACCTGCACCCCGTATCTTCACCCCACCTCCTAGGAAGGCTAGCGGCTCCTCTGTGATCCTCACCTGGTTGAACAGCAGCGTTACCTGCCCAGAGAGCTAAGCCAAAAATCTCACAGTCGCCTCGATTCCTCCTCAACCACCCAGCATACACACCATCTCCATGGCCGCCTGCAGTTCAGGTTTTTGCACTGTCAGGTAGGACAAAGGAGTCAACTCTAGTTCTTTCAAATAAAGGAGACTTAATGTATGAAACTGTCTGCCTAAGTGATGAAACGGATGAGAAGCCAAACAGGATGGCATGGCATTCCCAGATTCTGCAACAACAGAAAGGCACGGACATCCCAGGGCTGGAAAGAGCAGCAGAAGAAGGTGGGCTTAAAAGAGTGGAGAAGCTGTGCTGCTGGGTGGGCCCAGGAGGAAGCGCAGAGGAAAGGCCTGTCTGGCTGCAGTGGGAACAACTGAAGAGATACGGTTGCTGTCAAAGGTGCTGCCTGAGGCGGCGCCTCCTTCCTCATGCCTTCTCACTTCCTGCCTGTGTCTTCGGCTGGCAGAGTCCAGGCCCCTGGAAACAGCCTCCAGAAGTCAAGCCCCCCGAGATGCAGAACCCAAAGCCAGCTCACCTCTCCAAACATTCTCCCTCCTCATAATCTTTAATTCCTTCTAATCTGCTTTCCACTGTGTGCCAGAAAAATCTTTCTTGCTCACGAACTTAATTAAGTCATTCCTCCTGCTCACAGCCTGGCAATGGCTGACAGCCTCCTAGCAGGAAAAACTAGGACCCATCCACCAGGGTGACTTTGCTAGTCAATTGCAAATATAGGTAGCCCTGCTTCCTGCGGCTCCCACATGTGCTGAGTTCACTTTGTAACATGGGTGAGCAGCTACTCACGGTGTTATGATTATTCTCTTACAACATTTTATATTGGAGTTTAGCTGATTAACAATGCTGTCGTAGTTTCAGGTGGCGAGCAGAGGGACTCAGCCATACTGATACAGGGCCATTCTCCCCAGACTCCTCTCCTATCCAGGCCGCCATGTAACACTGAGCAGAGCTCCCTGCGCTCTGCAGTAGGACCTTGTTGGTTATCCATTTAAATACAGCAGCGTGTACATGTCCATCCCAAATTCCCTGATTAGGCCCCCCGCCCAGTCTTCCCCCAGCAACCTTAAGTTTGTTCTCTAAGTCTGTGAGTCTGTTTCTCTTTTATAAATAAGTTCACTTGTATAATATCTTTTTATATTATCCATGTAAGGGATGTCATACAATATCTCTCCTCTGTCTGACTTACTTCACTCAGTATGACGACATCTAAGTCCATGCAGGTTACTCAAGATATTATTGTAGAAGAAAATAGAGACTATTCCATAGGCATCCACCCTGAAAATGACAACTGGCTGAAGAGCATTCTTTTGTAACCAGGATTGTTTGCCATGATCAGAAGCTCAGGGCGCCAATGAAAAGATGCCAGGAAGAAGCAAGTGAAGAGCAAGGAGAGGCTGTTACAGGCTATTAAAACAACAGAGTGTCAAGAGGTTGGATCAGTAATCAAGAAACATCCGACCAAGAAAAGCCTGGGCTCAGGCGGCTTACTGGGGAATTCTACCAAATGTTTAAAGTAGAATCAGCACCAGTGCCTCACAAACTCTTCCAGAAAGTAGAAGAGGAGGCAACACTCCACAGCTCACCCTATGACACCACTGTTATCTTCATAGCCAAACCAGACAGACATCCCGAGAAAACTACAGCATTATGAATACAGACTAAAAATCCTCAACAAAAAGTGCACCAAATCCAGCAACATATAAAAAGGCTTACATGTTATGACCAAGTGGGACCTACTCCAGGAACACACGGTTGGCTTTAACATACAAAATCAATCAGTGTAATCCAGCCTGACAGAAGAAGGCACAGAAGATCACACAGTCATTTCAGTAGAAAAAGCATCTGACAGAATCCAGCACCCGTCACAATAGACACGATCCACAGACTGGAAACAGTGCTCCAGCCTGACAGAGACCACTTACGAAAACCCACAGCTACACAGTCCTTACTTGTGAAGACTGAAAGCTTTCACCCTATGACAAAACTCTCTGCTCTGGTTACTTCTGTTCAGCACTGTACTAGAGGTTCCAGCTAATGCAGTTAGGCAATAAGAAATAAATAAAGGAATTCAGATTGGAAAGCAGGAAGAAAAATACCCTAGTTACAGATGACATACTTATGGGAAAGCCTGAAGAATCCATAAAAATTATGAGCTAATAAATGAGTCCAGCAAGGTTATGGAGTAAAAGATCAATATACAAGAGTCAGCTGTGTATTCTATTCACTAGCAGTGAACATGCTAAAACTTAAAACTGAGAAAACAATTCCAATTATGATAGCATCCAAAAGAATAAGACTTGGGAATAAATTTTTAAAAAAAGAATAAGGCTTGTACACCAAAAACTAAAAAACATTTTTGAAAGAAATTAGAGACGACATTCCATGTTCATGGATTGGAAGACCTAATATTGTTAAGATGGCAATATTCCTCAAATCGCTCTACAGATTCAACATAAGCCTTATCAAATTCAAGATGATCTTTATCAAATTCCCAGCAAGCTTTTTTTCCCCACAGTAATTGACTATTTGAGTCTAAAATTTAAATGGAAATATAAGGGACCCAGAAAAGCCAAAACAATCTTGGGAAGAATAACAAAGTTGGAGAACTCATACTTCCCAATCTTAAAACTTATGTTTTAAGTTTATTAAAAGTTTTAAGTTTATTAAGCCACATAATAAAGACGGAGTGGTACTGGCATGAATGTAGACGCGCAGACCGATGTGAGGGGTGGGATCCCAGAGATAAGCCTTGACGTTCATACGCAGCTGAGTTCAGCAAAGACGCCAAAACAGTTCAGTGGGAAAAAACAGCCTCAACATGGTGCTAGGATAACCACAGAGAAAAGAGTGAAGTCAGGCCCCTACCTCACTCTATATACAAAAATCAACTCAAAAGGAGAGCACAGACCTAGATGTAAAAGTAAAACTATAAAACTCTTTTTAAATTAAAAAAAAAATTGTGATAGTGATTAGCCAACAGCTTCTTAGATACAACACCAAAAGCACAAAAGAGAAAAAAATAGAGAAACTAAAATGAGTCAAAACTTAAACTTCTACATTTCAAGAACTTAAACTTCTATACCATCAAGAAGGTACACAGATAACCTGCAGAATGGGAGAAAACACCTTAAAACCGCATTGACGCGCAGGGACTCGTGTCTAGACTGTGTAAGAGCTGTTGCAGCTCAGCAATAAAACAGATTGCCCGCTTTTAAGACGGACACAGGATCTAAAAAGATATTTTTCCAAAAAAGATACACAAATGGCCAATAAGAACAAGAACACTATTCAACATCATTAGTCGTCAGGGAAACGAAAACCACAATGAGATACCACTTCACCTGCTCACTAGCACAACTGTAATCAAAAGAGCAGATACAGCGTTGACAAGGACGTGGAGAAACCAGCACCTTTCAGAGTAATACAGCTCTCTCTGGAAAATAGTTTGAGTTCCTCAAAAAAGTTAAACACAGAGTTATCATGTGACCCAGTAATTTCACTCCTAAGTAACACCCAAGAGCAGTGAACACATGTATCTGCCCCAAATTTGGTGCAGAAAGGTTCACCGCGCATTACCGATGACAGCTCGAAACTAGGAGCAACCCCACGTCCACCAGCACCAGCTCTGCGCGGATTAGCAGATGCAAACATGGCATATTTATACAACGGAGTATTACTCGGCCACAGAAAGCCATGACACGTGCTGCCACGTGTGAGAGCCCTGGAAACACGCCAAGTGAAAGAAGCCAGACACACAACATCACCCGTTACGACGCTCTATTTATCTAAAGTGTCTGCTAAGTCACTTCAGTCGTGTCCGACTCTGTGCGACCCCATAGACGGCAGCCCACCAGGCTCCCCCATCCCTGGGATTCTCCAGGCAAGAACACTGGAGTGGGCTGCCATTTCCTTCTCCAATGTCTAAAATGTCTAGAATAGGCAAATCTATAGGGAAAAAGCAGCTTAGTGACTGACTATGCCTGCGGGGCAGGGGGGCTCCCTGGTAGCTCAGCTGGTGAAGAATCCACCTGCAACGCTGGAGACCCCGGTTCGATTCTGGGTCAGGAAGATCCCATGAGAAGGGCATGGCAACCCACTGCAGTCTTCTTGCCTGGAGAATCCCACAGGCAGAGAAGCCTGGTGGGCTACAGTCCATGGGGTCGCAGAGTCGAGCAAGGACAGGACAGGCCTGCTGGGCGGGGACTAATCGGATCACGGAAGTGACTGTTACTGAGCACCGATTTCTTCTGGGGTGATGAGAATGGTCTCAGATTGACCGTGGTGATTGTTACACAACTCTGAACCACGGCAGTGTACACTGTAAAAGGTTGTACTTTATGGGATATAGATTATATCTCAATAAAGTTATTTTTCTAGAAAGCTGTGGAGCATATTCGTAATATGAAAATCTGAAACAACACAGATGTTCCACAGGCAGTTGGTTCAAAAATATGCATAAGGCATGCACACCACTGTGCAACCTTTAAAAATTGGTTTCAAAAATATTTAATGACATGGAAAAATAACTGTCACGTACACACATATATACATACAGTGGAAAAAGTAGAAAACAATGTATACAGCACAATCCTAACTGTGCACAAAGTATATTCATACATTTTATGGGATTCCTAGGTCTCACTAGCGGTAAAGCACCTGCCTCTCAATGCAGGAGACCTGAGAGATGTGGCTTCAATCCCCGGGTCGAGGAGATTTCCTGGAAGAGGGCATGGCACCCCACTCCAGTAGCCTCGTCTGGAGAAGCCCATGGACAGAGGGGCCTGGCAGGATACAGTCCATGGGGTCGCAGTCAGACACGACTGAGTGACTTAGCAGAGCACGGCACATAAATCAGACTTATTTAAAGATGGATATAAATATCTGTCTATATATCTTTTAAAAATACATCATTATTAACTCAAGCAGCAGTAAGATGACTGGTTTTATTTTCTGCTTTATAGTTCTCTTAATTTTCCAAATAGCCTATACCCGACATACAACTGAAGAATAAATGTTCGTTTTCAGATCAAAGGTCGGAATGAAAGGTAGCTGGTCCCACACAGTGCAGGTAGAAAGCACACGGCTCGGCTGTTCTGCAGGACAATCTGGAAATAACATCTCTCCTGACCCAGAAACCCCACTTCTAGAAACCTCTCTCAGGGAAACCGTTAAGAAAGAGCACAGCAACCAGGCTGAGAGGGCGTTGGTCACAGCCTCACACGTAGCCGGGAAAAGCTGCAAATAGCCCACACGGCCAAAAATAGAGGCCTTTTCAGTTAAATATATTATAGCTTATCCCTAGAGTGAAATGCACCACCGCTGCTGAGACAGTGCAGAAACGCACCTATCACAGAGTGGCAGGTCCCAGAGCAGCGCATGCGACAGAACCTCATTTCACAAAAGAAAAAGGCCACACGGGGTGTGTATGGAGCCGATCGGGAAGCAAACACTCAAGCGTCAGCAAAGGTGGCCCTGGGGGACAGGGGGATGGGTATTTTAACGTTCTTTTGACTGGTCTGTATTTCTTATTTGTATAGAATGCACATGTGTCTTGTCGGTACGAAGAGGAATAATAAAGTGAAATCCTGGGGAAGAGGCAGAAGGTCAGCCTCAAGACAGAAGCATCAACCCGTGACAGGCAGGGCCGAGGGAAGGGCAGAGCCCATGGCGGGATACCTGGGGTCAGACCTTCTGCTGGCTCAGGTCTGCATGTCCGAGCTTCTCCTCCTCGTGTCTCATTCATTCTTCTCAGGAGTCGTGTCAGAGCACCGCTGTTTCCATTGTGTGGGTAAGGAAGGCGGGACTTTGGTTAAATCGCTGAGGAGCTGCAGAGCAGCACCGAGGGTGAGCCGGTGTCTGCCGCCAGAGTTCCCTCAGTGGCCTCCCTAGTCCAGCTGAAGGGCAGCTCCAGACAGCAGAGAGTCCAGGCTCCAGAGTCCGCGGGCCTGGATTCCAATCCTACCTCACCACTCCAGTGTTCTTGCCTGGAGAAGCCCAGGGGCGGGGGAGCCTGGTGGGCTGCCGTCTGTGGGGTCGCAGAGCTGGACACGACTGAAGTGACTTAGCAGTCACCTCTGAAATGCGAGCTTTCAGCTCTGCAGAGACCCCATGCAGCACAGCACTGTTCTCAAGACGCAGCACCCTCACGCGGGGAGGCCGGCAGACGCTCGCCTGGCTCCTGGGAAAGCAGAGGTGTGAGCCACTCAGTTGTGTCCCACTCTTCACGACCCCGTGGGCTGTGGCCCGCCAGGCTCCTCTGCCCTGGGACTCGCAGGTGAGCACACCGCAGGCTCCCGGAGGGTGCAGTGAGCGCTGATGCAACAGAACGCCACCTCTCCAGGCCGCAGGAGTCGGGCGGCTGCAGCCGCGCGGAAGGTCTCGATGCGGGGAAGACGGGCTTCGCGCAGGTCCTGTTGCCTGGCTCTGGCCCTAACCCGGGCCCAGCACAGCCCAGCCCTTCCTCCCCTCTGAGCCCTGCACCAGCCCTGCAGGCTGCCTGTGGGGTCTGGTCCCCAGGCCGCCTCCAGCCACAGGGACTGTCGGAGCAGTCGCCAGCAAAGTATTAAGTCACTGAGTCGCGTCTGACTCCCTGCGACGCCACGGACTGTGGCCCACCAGGCTCCTCTGTCCAGGGCACTCTCCAGGCAAGACTACCAGAGTAGGTTGCCATGCCATCCTCCAGGGGTCTTCCCCACCCAAGGATGGAACCCAGGTCTCCCACATTGCACATGGATTACCTACCACCTGAGCCCCCAGGGGAATTCGTGACGCCTGGCGCCCCCCGCAGCTGTGGCTTCCCCTCTTCCCCTGTAGGGATCGCCTCCAGGAGACCACGCCATGACGTGCCCGGCTCTTTGATGAGAAAGAGGCTCATCCTCAGAGGGGCCGGGGCTGAGCCGCCTGGGGACACCCCCCACCAGAGCCCTGCAGGGTCCACCCTCTTCATCACGGCCTTCCTGAGGGTCCTGAGCTGGCTCCAGGGCACGCCACTGGCCACCGGAACAGCGTCGAGGGTGCAAGGGTGACCCAGGCGAGGCGAGCGGGACCCAGTGAGGACCTGGCTGAGACTTCTGAGACTTTGCCCAAGAGGAACAGAGTCTGGTGCCTGGGAAGGGAAACAGCGGGGGGAGGGCGCTGGGCAGTGCAGGAAGGCAGCCCTGGCTTCCAGCCCCGAGGCCCGCCGCCACCACAGTCAGACTGAGGCGGGTCTTTCACCCCCAGCTGGGAGGCCCTGCCCTGCGGCTCCCAGCAGAACTTCACACGAGTCTGAAGCCCGGGTTTACCCTCTGCACGTGCCCGCCGCGGGGCTCTGCCTTCTGGGATGTCGTAGTTGCCAACTCGGGTCAGCACTCTGTGAGCAAAGCACGCTAGCTCACGGAGTCTGCTGAGCGGCCGGCTGGGCAGACAGTGGGTGACACGGCCCCCAGGCCAGCCCCTCCGTACCGCCCATCCCAGCAGCTGTCCCATGCTCTTCCCTGGGGGCTCAGACAGTAAGGAATCTGCCTGCAGTGCAGGAGACCCGGATTCAAGCCCAGGGTGGGGAAGATCCCCTAGAGGAGGGCATGGCAACCCACTCCAGTATTCCTGCCTGGAGAATCCCATGGACGGAGGAGCCTGGTGGGCTACAGTCCTTGGGCTCGCAAGGAGTCAGACATGACTGAGTGACTTTCCATGTTTAAAGGTTTGTGTTGACGGCCCCGGGCACTGCCCCCAACAGGCAAGCATCTTTTTCCCTCTTGATGCTGCACCCCAGGCCGGGATGCTCAGGCACAGCGGGCCAGTCTCACGTGAGGAAGGGGTAACATTCCCAAGGGGGTGTTGTTGTCCAGTCATTAAGTTGTGTGTGACTTTTTGCGACCCCATGGGCTAGGGAACGCCAGGCTCCCCTGTCCTTCATTGTCTCCCGAAGTTTGCTCAGATTCCTGTCCACTGAGTTGGTGTTGCCATCTAACCATCTCATCCCCTGCCACCTGCTTCTCCTTTTGCCTTCAGTCTTTCCCAGCATCAGGATCTTTTCCGGGGCTGTGTTGGGGGGCGGGGGCGGTCTATAATTCTGTTACCACTTCCACAAAGCTGTGCTCATCACACTGCACTTTTGCAAAGCGAGAGGCCCTCAAGGTCTGCAGACTCTAGAAGGCGAGGTCTCCGCCCAGGAGGGGAGGTCTGTGGGGAGGGACACGCCCTCCTCCCTGGGGCCCAGAGGAGACATTTTCTCCTCCTCTGCTGTCTCTCACCAGCCAGTGTGTTCCCTTCTGAAGACAGCTATCTGGGAATGCGCTGAACTGTTCTTGGCTCTTAAAGGAAGGCTGCTTGAATCAAACGATCCATCCCCACGAGAATGGCCCTTTGTGATAAAACCGTGAATGTGGTACAGCTCTAGAGACCTCTAACCTTCCGGGTCAGCCCTGGGCGAGACTGGTGACGTGGAGCATGAACTCTGACTTGGCGCCCCCAGCAAGCGGTCCTGTTCGGTGTCTGCTCCCCGCGTCCCGGGCCCCTGGCACCCGCGCCCTCAGACACCACCAGCAGATTTTCCTCCCTGAGCACTGCTCCAGGCCTCCAGACTCGCTTGCTCTCCCACATCCAGAGCCAAACCCTCGGCCACACAAAGCAGGCGCCCTACAGGGCCTCTCCCCTCTTCCCACAGCAGGATGTTCTGGGAGGCTGCCCAAGAGATCTGTCCATTTGGGCTTAAACTAAGTGGATTCACAAGAACAAAACCAGCTAATCTTTGTTGATCTGCCAGGCACCTGCTGAGTGCTTCACAGGTGTTCACTCATTCCCTACAGCCACCCTGCAAGGTAGAAGCCAATATCACCTCCATTTTATAGATGAAAAAAAGGGGCCCCAGTGAGGTGAAATTTGCACAAGACCCTAAAGCTACTAAGTGGCAAAGCTGGAGATCAAACCTGGAAGTCTGCCTCCAAAACCCCACACTCTGAGCCAGCACGTCACAGGAGCAACTCCAAACCCACGAACAAAGGAGGCAGAAAGACAGTGGAGGAGGCCCCTCGTAGCTCCCAGCGCGGAACCGCACTCTCCAGCTGGGCACGGGTGGCTCAGGGGTAGAGAATCCGCCTGCCCACACAGGAGGCCTAGGTTCGATCCCTGGGTCGGGAAGATCCCCTGGAGAAGGAAACGGCAACCCACTCCAGTGTTCGGGCCTGCTGAATCCCACGGACGGTCCACGGGGTCACGAAGAGTCGGACACGACTGAGCGACTAAACACCAGCATCCGGGCCACGGCCGTCACACAGCCCGACGAGCCTGCTGGCGAGACCTAGCTCCCCTTCTTGGCCCTGCCTGCGAGTCGCTGGCCGCGGGAGCCCCTTGCCCTCTCTGGCACCGTCTCCTCCACTGGAACGTAAGACGTGTGTATGAGAGACGGCGGCGAAGGCCCCGCTTGTATCTGGGGGTCAGTCCTCCGCAACCTGAAAAGAGGCTGGCCCCGCGCGGCTGCCTCCAGGCTCCCGGTTTCCCTCCATGGGGGGCCCAGTGCCCAGCCTCGGGTCCTGAGCACCCCCTCCGTTCACTCAGCACAGGCTCCTCTCTGCACCCTCCTGCAGGCCCTGCCTGGGTCAGAGACGAGCCCTGAGAGAGGCCCGCAAGCCCCGGGGCTCTCCTTCCTCCCAGGCGCCTGCTGGCCGCGGCTCTGTGGGAGCTCCTCACCGGCCGGCTGGCGGGCACCACTCCTGCTCACCCAGAGCTCTGACCTCTCCCCGTCCAGAGCTGCCGCGGGCCGCCGCCCCCTGGGGTCGTCAGTGGCACAGGCGAGGCTGCGCCCCGGAGGAGCGCGGAGCAGCCGCCTGCCAGCCTCGAGCCAGGGCTCCCCCGCAGGGCTGGCGCAGGCCGCCCCCTGGGGCCAGGGCGCCTGTGGCCCCCTACTGCAGCAGGGCACAAGCCTCGGCGATTGGCGAGGCATCTCGGGAGACAAGCCACTTACGCCCCCGCTGTCCTAGCTGCAGAAAGTTAGCCAATGTCCAGCAGATCCAAGTCCCAAAGCAGACGGTGGCCACGAGTCCACTGTTCCCAAGTCCACCCCCCCCAACTCGGGAAAATAAAGTCTGGGCCACTCCGCGTCTTGGAGATTTCACATGGTACCTCAATCTGTACTCAGAGCAAGGGCCTCTACACGTGATTCACCCACTTCTGCCAGAAGCGGAAGAGTTCCCACATGCCTCCTTTTCTCACTCTCCGCTTGTCTTCTGAGGTTTAAGAGAAGTAGGAGCTGGGAGCTGGAGGGGCGCTGAGGTCCATGTGGAGGCTCCCTGATAATGGAAATGAAGTGAACTGAACAACCTTTGGGGAAGGGCCCATGCCAGGCTGTCACTCGTGATGCCAGCACACTCTTATACGCCTCTTAACAGGCAGCGGCCGAGCCTGAGTGAGCGAGATGGGCTCACTGTGTCAGCACTGGCAAAGGAACGGCATCTGGGATCACAGCCGGGAGCAGAGGCGCCCAGAGCCACCTGAATCACATGATGGGCATGCTGCCCCGTAGAGATCTGAGCGAGGGAACATCCATCCGTTTCAGTCAATAATTGAGCATCTCAGTTGGTAAAGAATCTGCCTGCAATGCAGGAGACACGGGTTCGATCCCTGGTTGGGGAAGATTCTCTGGAGAAGGGAATGACTATTCACTCCAGCATTCTTGCCTGGAGAATCCCATGGACAGAGGAGCCTGGTGGGTGGTCTGTGCCACCAGGACAGTCCATGGGTTGCAAAGAGCTGGACGTGACTGAGCAAATAACACTTTCACGTTTAACAGCACTATGCACCAGACACTGTGCTAGGTTCTGAGGATGGCACTCGAGCAAAACATTTCTTCCGAGTGGAATTCACAGACTGGAGGGAGGGCTTGAAAACAGTACAGCTGGTTCCAACATGGTGTCAGGTGACTCTAACCTCCTGCGCTACGATACTGTCAAACGCAGTGGACTCTGAATGGGTGAGCGCTGGGGGGCCTTGGAGAAGACAGAAGGGTGAGCCTGCAGGCTGGGGCTTGTAGGCAGGAGCCTGGGCAGGGTGAGCACTGAGGGGGCATGTGAGGGGGGCGCCGGGAGGAGGAGTGTGGGTGCAAACCAGGGGTTCTCCAGGGACCTGCACGCTTTCTGCCTGCGGAAACCTTGCTGGCGGGAGCAGACTCCCACCCACATGCCAGTGGAACAGGGTAGCTGAGAACATGGACTCAGGAGCTGAGCACCCTGCAATCTGCCCTGCTCCCAACACAGCAGAGGAGCAAGGGCTGAGGCTGAGTCCCGGCTATAGGACCCTAGGCAGCATATCCAACCTCCCTGGGCCTCAGTGTGCTCATCTGTGAAATGGAAAGAGTCATGTCCATCCCACAGGTGGTAGTGAGGCTTGGCTGAGAGGCCCAAACAAGAGTCACAGCGCCTGGCACACAGTAGGCACCAACGTCATTCCTAGTGACCTAACCCCGTTGCGTTTCCTTCATCTGTGAATTAGGGGTGTGGAAGATTAACTCACCTCCCAGAGGAGGTGCTTATAACTGCACAGTGTGGGTTTCGGACTCCCCACGAGCCAAGGCTAACGTTACCCAGTCAAGGGAAACCGCTCCCGGCCACAGCCACCCCAGCAGATGAGGGCGTTCAGGGACATTCCCGGCTCCGGTTGAGACCCTGGGTTGAGTCAGACCTCAGGGGCCCCTGGAAGAGGGGAGGTGACCTGTGAAAGTGTGCGGCTCAGTCCATGCGGGCAGCAGTCTGCAGAGGGAGGGGCCCTTCCCGGGACTCCCGCCCGGGCTCACTCTGGTGAAGGAGGGACAGCACCTCCCTCCTCCCGCAAGCCGGCCGGCGTGTCCCCCGGGCCATGCTGGGGCTGCCGCCGTCACACACCACCCAGGGCCAGTCTCGAGCCACGGCCCTCCTTGCCCTCTTGGGTGGCAGCACAGTCTGCCCCACCAGGCTGAGGCAGAGCCCAATTCCGGACCCGAGCTTTCAGTGCTAAAGCACCCCTCAGAGCCCTGCTGCCCCCAGCGGGCAAACCAGCAAACCAGCCCCTGCGTACAAGCCCGCAGGCCCCAGGCCAGCCAGGTGACTGGCAACCTCCAGCTGATGCCCTGCTCTTGCTGCAGAGTCCTGACCCTGGCCCCCGATCACACACACACACACACACACCTCCCACAGCCCAGGGCACGTGAGGTGCTGGGCAAGCAGCAGGCAGAGGAGGGCGGCCGTGTGGCGCAGACCCTCGGAACTGCTGAGACGGCCTCGCAGGACTGTCAGCCCCAGCACCCCGTCGGAGTGACGGCCCACGGGGACGCAGAGATGAGCTAGAGGGATCTAAGCATCCTGGAGCAAGGCTCCCGGGGAACGGGATGAATGTGCCGCCCGCCACAGAGCTCTCAGGCGGGCACGCTGCGACTGGGTCAGCACTGCCCGGGCAACCAAGGAGGACCACGGCTGCAGACGAGCGGCCGGCTCGCTGCTGGTCCAGAGGGGGCGGCCGCCTGGGACCCAGGCCTTTGAGTGGCCACGGTTGGCAGGGAGGGGAGGGGCAGCTTCAGAGGGTCTCCTTCCTACCGAGGCCGCACAGGTCCATTAAGTGCGCCTCTTCCTCCAGGAAGCCTTCCTGGCTCCACTGGCCCACAGCCATCTTCCCTTTGCAAAGCTGTTACCCAGGCCTGGCTTTTCCCATTTGCTGTTTTGTTTGGGGCTAACATTTCAATACATCATTTAGTAAGTGCTTTACATATATTATGTGACTTTGTCGTCAAAACTCTATGAAGTGGTTGTGATTATACCCATTTCACAGATGAGGAAGTGACAACTTGGAAAGGTCAAATAGTGTGCACGTCCTGCCCTCTTGTCCTTACCTCCCCATGGGCCTGAGCTCCCTCAGATCAGATTACAGTCCTCTGTGGCAAATAGACCAGCCCTTCCTCTGCTGTGCCCTGAGCCGCTAGGCCCCCAGGTAAATGCCAACCACGGAGGCTTAAGTAACCCAGCATGCTGAGTCACTCAGTCGTGTCCAACTCTTTGCGACCCTATGGACCGTAGCCCCCCAGGCTCCTCTGTCCATGGGAGTCTCCAGGCAAACACACTGAAGTGGGTTGCCATGCCCTCCTCCAGCGGATCTTCCTGACCCAGGGATCAAACCTGTGTCTCTTATGTCTCCTGCATTGGCAGGCGGGTCACCTGGGATGCCGAGGTGGTCTTAAAATAAAAATGCAGTCAGCCAATAAAAATCAGCCATGTGTCAACTGGCCATCCAGTAAGGATGCCTGTATGCACACTGTGTGTGCGCGCACAACGTCACTTCGGGCGTGTCCGACTCTGCGACCCCATGGACTGCAGCCCGCCAGGCTCCTCTGTCCATGGGATTCTCCAGGCAAGAATACTGGAGTTGGCTGCTATGCCCTCCTCCAGAGGATCTTCCCAACCAGGGATCGAATCTGGGTCTCCCTCTTGGCAGGTGGATTCTTTACTGCTGAGCTAGTGGGGAAACCCTGTGTATACGCTGTGAAGTGAAAGCCGCTCAGTCGTGTCCGACTCTTTGCGACCCCAAGGACCATTCAGTCCATGGGATTCTCCAGGCCAGAAGACTGGAGTGGGCAGCCTTTCCCTTCTCCAGAGGATCTTCCCAACCCAAGGATCGAACCCAGGTCTCCTGCATTGCAGGAGGATTCTTTACCAGCTGAGCCACCAAGAATGGCCCCCGCTTAAGTTGCAGATAAATCATCAGGAAGCTTGACTGAAATCTGTTTCTCCTGCAAGGCCAAGTGAGGAGCTGCAGNTTACTGCTGAGCTAGTGGGGAAACCCTGTTTATACGCTGTGAAGTGAAAGCCGCTCAGTCGTGTCCGACTCTTTGCGACCCCAAGGACCATTCAGTCCATGGGATTCTCCAGGCCAGAAGACTGGAGTGGGCAGCCTTTCCCTTCTCCAGAGGATCTTCCCAACCCAAGGATCGAACCCAGGTCTCCTGCATTGCAGGAGGATTCTTTACCAGCTGAGCCACCAAGAATGGCCCCCGCTTAAGTTGCAGATAAATCATCAGGAAGCTTGACTGAAATCTGTTTCTCCTGCAAGGCCAAGTGAGGAGCTGCAGTTCTGAGGAAACAGCACATCGCCGGGCCTAGAAGCCCAGCGCCTGCGGCGGGCTCCCAGGAGCGGGGGCGGCGGGAGGGCGCCCGGGCAGGCTCGAGGCCGGCAGCAGGGCCGGCTCCGCCGGGCGCGGCCTCACCTTGGGTGGCGTAGGCCTCGGCGGCCATGCGCAGCCGGTACGGGGGCGCGCCCGCCAGCGGCCAGTCCTCCAGGCCGGCCCGGGCGTAGAGGCTGAGCGCGCCGCCGTAGTCCCCTTCCACGTAGTGCAGCTTGGCCAGCACCAGACTGGACTCCTGCAGGAACTCGGCCTGGAGGGAGAGGAGAGGAGAAAGCTGTCCTCAGAGGCGCGCCCGGCCGCCGTGCACGCGCCCCGGCCGCCGTCCACGCGCCCGGCCAGCCACGCGGGCGGCACCGGTGGGCTCCNTGGCCAGCACCAGACTGGACTCCTGCAGGAACTCGGCCTGGAGGGAGAGGAGAGGAGAAAGCTGTCCTCAGAGGCGCGCCCGGCCGCCGTGCACGCGCCCCGGCCGCCGTCCACGCGCCCGGCCAGCCACGCGGGCGGCACCGGTGGGCTCCCGCCCGGGCCGTCGCCGCGCCGGCATCAGGAGCGGAGTGCCGGCCCCTCGGCCGGCTCAGCGGCGCGGCGCCCAGCGGAGAGGCCAGTCCCAGCGGCTGCGGGTGCTGGCCGGGGCGGCCAGGCCTTCCGAGGCTGAAACAGGCGCGTGCCGCCGGGGCTGGGAGGGTGCGGGCACACGCGGCGCCTGCCGACGGCTACAGGCTCCGGGGTGGTGAGAGTGTTCCAGGGTCCAGGCGATATTTGCACAACTCTGTGACTCTACTGTGAAAGT
Source organism: Antidorcas marsupialis (assembly GCA_006408585.1). Taxonomy (NCBI): domain Eukaryota; kingdom Metazoa; phylum Chordata; class Mammalia; order Artiodactyla; family Bovidae; genus Antidorcas; species Antidorcas marsupialis. The sequence continues at coordinate 224,285 of SJYB01002372.1, read as the reverse complement.
GAAGTGAAAGTCACTCGGTCGTGTCCCACTCTGCGCCTCCATGGCCTACACAGTCCATGGAATTCTCCAGGCGAGAATCCTGGAGTGGGTGGCCTATCTCTTTTCCAGCGGATCTTCCCGACCAGGAATCAAACAAGGGCCTCCTGCATTGCGGGGGGATTCTTTTTAGCGGCTCTACTGAAAACCATTAAATTGCACACTTTATTTATTTATATATTTTTTCAATAGTAGAAGATGTTTATCAGTTTTCACAATCAATACCCAGGCAAAATAATAAAAGGATCATTACAGCTGCAAGCCATAATGCAAACATGGTTACCCTAACAATATAGAATAATTACACTCAGTTTGGGGTGCTGAGGAGTGAGGTGGTAAATGGAAGTGCGCATGTCTTCACCTGCCCAGCCAGTCTCTGTCTTTTGGTTCCTGCACTTAATCCATTTTCATTTTAGGATAATTACTGATATGTATGATCCTATTACCATTTTCTTAATTTGGGGGGTTTAGTAGGTCTGTTCCTTCTCTGGTGCTACTGCTTAGAGAAGCTTCTTTAGCATTTGCTGTGAAGCGGGTTTGGTGGTGCTGAATTCTTTTAACTCTTGCTTGTCTCTCAAGCTTCTGATTTCTCTGTCAAATCTGAACAAGGATTCTATGGCATGTGAATTATGTTTCAATAAAGCTGCTGTAAAATAAGCTCCCCTCAGGCCTCAGGCTGGGCCAAGGATGGAAGGAGAGTGTTATGAACAAAACACAGAAGCACCTGTCCCAACAAAGGCGGCTCCGTGGGCATCCCGGTGGGTTGAGCGCATAGCACTGGGGCTGTGCCACCGACTGTAGCCCAAATAACCCAAGGAGGGAGGCTTTCTAAACTTTCTTTCTTTCCAGGGACAAGCTTTTCTAGCTGAGCTATTCTAGCTGCTTATGGGGACTGGCCAGGTCCCTCTGATGGGCTCATCCTCCTCCCCATCGGAGAGGCTGGCTTCCCCACCCACACGTGTGCCAGCCTCATCCTGGGCCCTTCCCCAGCCCCACTTATCCCTGGGGAGAGGAGAGGTGACCCAGCCTCTATGTAGCACCCTCTCCTAGGCATCCTCCTTGGAACCCCAGCCATACAAGGCTGAAGTTTTCAGCTGACGGAGGCACACCACGAAGCGCCCCTATCCCATAATCTATGGCTGAGATGGGGTGGGCGATACACAGGTCACTGGGCAGAGCATGGTCGATTTCCAGGCAGTCCTTGAAAGGGCGCAGGGGCAGCGCTGGAAAGGACACAGGGCAGAGAGAGACTGGAGGGAGCCAAGGGGTTTAAGAGTGGCCCAAGCAAGTGACACCAATGCATGCGTCAGAATTATATTTGGAAACAGAAAGAAATCAAAGCAGACTTGAGAAAACAGAAAAAGAGCTATGAAAAAGGCATCCACCGTGGGGTTCTCCAGCAGGAGAGGGGGACAGAGCAGCCGTGGGTACGGTGGAAAGGGCTCTGCTGTGTCCTCTCTCTCTCCCTGGAACTGAGAACCGCAGGCTGGAAAGCAAACTGAAGCGGGAAGGGGAGGGGAATTACTGTCTGCAGGGTCCAGAGCTTCAGCTTGGGGTGATGGAAAGGTTCCGAGGATGGGTGGTGGTGATGAGGATATGAACACACTTAAAACCACTGGCTTCCCTAGTGGCTCAGAAGTTAAAGCGTCTGCCTCCAGTGCGGGAGACCCGGGTTCAAACTCTGGGTTCGATCCCTGGGTTCGATCCCTGGGTTCGATCCCTGGGTCGGGAAGATTCCCTGGAGAAGGAAATGGCAACCTGCTCCAGTATTCTTCCCTGGAGAATCCCATAGACGGAGGAGCCTGGTAGGCTACAGTCCACGGGTTCGCAAAGAGTCGGACATGACTGAGCGACGTCACTTCCACTTTCAAAACCACTGACCTGGGACATTCCTGGCAGTCCAGTGGTTAAGACTTTGCCCTCCAGAGCAGGGGGCACAGGTTTGATCCCTGGTCAGCGAGCTAAGACCCCACATGCCTGGCCAAAAAACCAAAACATGAAACGGAAACAACACTGTAACAAGTTCAACAAAGACTTTAAAAGTGGCCCACATCAAAAAAAAAAAAAACAACAAACTTTTAACAAAATAAAAATGAAGCCTGCAAATTATATGCTAAGAAATGGTTATAATGATAAATTTTATGTTCTTTATATTCTACTGCAAGAAAAAATGCTTTCGATTTAAAAAATGTTAACAAACATGAAGGCCAGATGTCCAACATGAAGGAGCTTGAGGAAAATTCCCAGGGATGGAGGCGCAGTAGGGAGGCGCGCTTGTAGAGACTTGCTGGGCGAGTGCGAAGGAGGAGGCGGCTAGGCCCAGGCCCCGGCCAGGGGACTGGGGAGCAGCTCCAGCCTCCAGCCCACCGCCCAGCCCGGGATGAGCGCAGCTTTCTCAGCTTGAGTCAGAGGCCATGCCCCCGGCTGCTCATTCAGACTTTTTGTCCCAACACTGCCCCCTGCTCTGGTCTCTCCAGCCTCGGTGCACCTGTGTTTCATGGGCACCTATGAGGTTGCTGGATGGCATCACTGATTCAGTGGACGTGAACGTGGGCAAACTCTGGGAGACAGGGAAGGACAGGGAGGCCTGGAGTGCTGCAGTCCACGGGGTCGCAAAGAGTCAGACATGACTGAGTGACTGAACAAGAACGTGTCTGCACAGGGCTCTCCCCAGCTCCCGGGCAGGAGACCCTGGACCTTGAGGTCAAGCAGAGGGGAAGTTTCACATGGGCCAGTGGGAGTGGGGCGGTCTGCCCACACAGTAGCAAGGCGACTCTGGGGCACTTTACAAGGCTCTGGTGCTCACACTCGGTCGTGTCGGAATCTCTGCGACCCTTGGACTGCAGCCCACGGGATTTTCCCCACGCGGCTTCCTCTGTCCCTGGGATTCTCCCGCCTAGAATACTGCGGTGGGCTGCCGTTTCCTGCTCCAGGGGAATCTTCCTGACCCAGAGAGCAAACCTGCATCTTCAGCGTCTCCCGCATGGCAGGCAGATTCTTTACTTGCTTAACCATTGGGGAAGCCCCACTTTTGACAATGGGAGAAAAATCATATAGGCAGAACCAGGAAAATAGCAAAAACTGACATGTATCTAGAGCTATTCAATTGTGAAAGAATTGTACACCTGAAACTCAAAACACCTTGAGCTAAATGGGCTTTCAGGAGAGAAATGTGAAGCTCAAAGAGGTTAAACAGCTTCCCAAGATCACATAGCTTATGACGCCACGCTGGAAAGCAAACTCAGACATCTAAGTTGAAATTCAGTATTCTTGCTACCACACTGGATTGTGAGGGATGAAGAGGACCCGGTGAAACAAANTGAGCTCGATAAAGGATAGAGATGGTACTGACTTAACAGAAGCAGAAGATATTTAGAAGAGGTGGCAAGAATACACAGAAGAAAACTGTACAAAAAAGATCTTCATGACCAAGATAATTACAATGGTGTGGTCACTCACCCAGAGCCAGATATCCTGGAATGTGAAGCCAAATGGGCCTTAGAAAGCATCACTATGAACAAAGCTAGTGGAGGTGATGGAATTTCAATTGAGCTATTTCAAATCCTGGAAAATGATGCTGTGAAAGTGTTGCACTCTATATGCCAGCAAATTTGGAAAACTCAGCAGTGGCCACAGGACTGGCAAAGGTCAGTTTTCATTCCAATCCCAAAGAAAGGCAATGCCAAAGAATGCTCAAAGTACCACACAATTGCACGCATCTCACACGCTAGAAGGAACATACCTCAACATAATAAAAGCTATATATGACAAATCCACAGCAAACATTATCCTCAATGGTGAAAAACTGAAAGCATTTCTCCTAACATCAGGAACAAGACAAGGGTGCCCACTCTCACCACTACTATTCAACATAGTTTTGGAAGTTTGGGCCACAGCAGTCAGAGCAGAAAAAGAAATAAAAGGAATCCAGATTGGAAAAGAAGTTAAATTCTCACTGCTTGCAGATGACATGATCTTCTACATAGAAAACCCAAATGACTCCACCGGAAAATTACTAGAGCTAATCAATCAGTATAGTAAAGTTGCAGGATATAAAATTAACACACAGAAATCCCTTGTATTCCTATACACTAACAATGAGAAAATAGAGAAATTAAGGAAACAACTCCATTCACCATTGCAACAAAAAGAATAAAATATTAGGAATATACCTGCCCAAAGAAACAAAAGACCTATACATAGAAAATTATAAAACACTGGTGAAAGAATCAAAGAGGACATAAATAGATGGAGAAATATACTGTGTTCATGGATTGGAAGAATCAATACAGTGAAAATGAGTATACTACCCAAATCAATCTGTAGATTCAATGCAACCTCTATCAAGCTACCAATGGTATTTTTCAGAGAACTAGAACAAATAATTCCACAATTTATATGGAAATAAAAAAAAACCTTGAATAGCCAAAGCAATCTTGGGAAAGAAGAATGGAACTGATGGAATCAACCTGCCTGCCTGACTTCAGTCTCTACTACAAAGCCACAGTCATCAAGACAGTATGGTACTGGCACAAAGACAGAAATATAGATCAATGGAACAAAATAGAAAGCCCAGAGATAAATCCACGCACCTATGGACACCTTATCTTTGACAAAGGAGGCAAGAATATATAATAGAAAAAAAGACAATATTTTTAACAAATGGTGCTGGGAAAACTGGTCAACTACTTGTAAAAGAATAAAACTAGAACACTTTCTAACACCACACACAAAAATAAACTCAAAATGGATTAAAGATCTAAACATAAGACCAGACTATTAAACTCCTAGAGGAAAACACAAGCAAAAATTCTCTGACATAAACCACAGCAGGATCCTCTATGATCCACCTTCCAGAATACTGGAAATGCAGCAAAAATAAACAAATGGGACCTAATTAAACTTAAAATCTTCTGCACAACAAAGGAAACTATAAGCAAGGTGAAAAGACAGCCTTCAGAATGGGAGAAAATAATGGCAAATGAAGCAACTGACAAACAACTAATCTTAAAAATATACAAGCAACTCCTACAGCTCAATTCCAGAAAAATAAATGACCCAATCAAAAAATGGGCCAAAGAACTAAATAGAGATTTCTCCAAAGAAGACATACAGATGGCTAAGAAACACATGAAAAGATGCTCAACATCACTCATTATCAGAGATATGAAAATCAAAACCACAATGAGGTACCATTACACGCCACTCAGTATGGCTGCTATCCAAAATTCTACAAGCAATAAATGCTGGAGAGGGTGTGGAGAAAAGGGAACCTTCTTACACTGTTGGTGGGAATGCAAACTATGGAGAACAGTGTGGAGATTCCTTAAAAAGCTGGAAATAGAACTGCCATATAAGCCAGTTATCCCACTGCTGGGCATACACACTGAGGAAAGCAGAATCAAAAGAGACATGTGTACCCCAATGTTTATCGCAGCACTGTTTACAATAGCCAGGACATGGAAGCAACCTAGATGTCCATCAGCAAATGAATGGATAAGAAAGCTGCGGTACATATACACAGTGGAATATTACTCAGCCATTAAAAAGAATACATTTGAATCAGTTCTAATGAGGTGGATGAACCTGAAGCCTATTATACAGAGTGAAATAAGCCAGAAAGAAAAACACCAATACAGTATACTAACGCATATATATGGAATTTAGAAAGAAGGTAATGATAACCCTATATGTGAGACAGCAAAAGAGACACAGATGTAAGAACAGTCATTTGCACTCTGTGGGAGAGGGCAAGGGTGGGATGATACGGGAGAATGGCATTGAAACATTTAAAATTTCATATGTGAAATGAATCGCCAGTCCAGGTTTGATGCATGGTACAGGGCGCTTGGAGCTGGTGCACTGGGATGACCCAGAGGGATGGGATGGGGAAGGACGTGGGAGGGGTTTCAGGATGGGGGACACATGTATACTCATGGCAGATTCAAGTCAGTGTATAGCAAAACCAATGCAATATTGTAAAGTAAGATTAATTGATTAATTTTTTAAAAAGAAGGAAAAGTTAAAAAAAAAAACTAAATGTGAGGCCAAAAATATTCTTTGACATAAATCACAGCAAGATCCTCTTGGACTCACCTCATAGATTAATGGAAATTAAAACAAATAGGACTTATTTAAAGATTTTGCACCGCAAAGTAAACTATAGGCAAAATGAAAAGTCAGTCCTCAAAATAGAAGAAAATAACTACAAATGAACTGACAGAAGACTAATCTTCAAAATATACAAGTAATTCATGTAGCTCGATATTAAAAAAAAAAAAATCCAATTCAAACAATGGGCAGAAGACCTAAACAGAGATTTCCCCAGAGAAGACACTGTTAGTGTTCTTCAGTTGTTATGTCTGACTCACTGTAATCTCATGACCTGCAACAGGTAACTTCCCTATACTTCACTATGGCCCAGAGTTTGTGCAAACTCAGGCTCACTGAGTCAGTGATGCCATCCAATCATCTCATCCTCTGCTGCCCCTTCTCATTTGTCCATCAGTCTTTCCCAGCATCAGGGTCTTTTCCAATGAACTGGCTCTTCATATCAGGTTGCCAAGCTATTGGAGCATCAGGTTCAACATCAGTCCTTCCAATCAATATTCAAGACTGATTTCGTTTAGGATTGACTGGTTCTCTCCATGCTGTTCAAGGGACTCTCAAGTGTCTTCTCCAAGTCCAAAATTTGAAAGCATCAGTTCTTTGACTTTCAATCTTCTTTATGTTCCAATTCTCATATCCATACGCTACTACTGGAAAAACTATAGCTTTGACAATATGGAACTTTGTCAGCAAAATGATGTCTCTGTTTTTTAATACTGTCTTGGTTTCTCATAGCTTTCTTCCAAGGAGCAAGAATCTTTTAATTTCATGGCTGCAGTCACAATCAGCAGTGATTTTGGAGCCCAATAAACTAAAATCTCTCACTGTTTTTGCTTTTTCCCCTTGTATTTGCCATGAAGTAATGGAACAAGATGTCATGACTTAGTATTTTGATAATTAAGTTTTAAGCCAGCGTTTTCACTCTCCTCTATCACCTTCACCAAGAGGCATTTAGTTCTTCTTCACTTTCTGCTATTAGAGGGGTATCATCTGCATATCTGAGGGTTTTTATATTTCTCCAGGAAATCTTGATTCCAGCTTGTGATTCATCCAGCCTGGCACTTCACATGTTGTACTCTGCATAGGAGTTAAATAAGCAGGATGACAATATACAGCCTTGGCTTACTCCTTTCCTGATTTTGAACCAGTCTGTTCTTCCAAGTCTGGTTCTACCAGTTGCCTCTTGTCTTGTGTGCAGGTTTATTAGAAGACAGGTAAGGTGGTCTGCTATTCCCATCTTTTCAACAATTTTCCAGTTTGTTGTCCACACAAAGTCTTTAGCCAATAGACACTGGAAAATATGCTCAACATCACTCATTATATGAGAAATGCATATCGAAACTATAATTAGGTATCACTTCACACATGTCAGAATGCCCATCAAGAAAAAGTCTACAAACAATAAACGCTAAAGAGGATGTGGAGAAAAAGGAACCTTCTCACACTGTTGGTAGAAAGGTCAACTGATGTTAAGTACTGCAGAGAACCATATGGAACTTCCTTTAAAAACGAGGAATAAAGCTACCATATGACCCTGAAATCCCATCAGGAAGGCATATACCCTGAGAAAACCAAAAGTGAAAAAGACATATGTACCCCAGTGTTCACTGGAGCACTGTTTACAATAGCCAGGGCTTGGAAGCAACCTATACGTCCATTGACAGAAAAAATGGACACAGAAGCAGTGCTACATTTTAAAAAATGGAGAGCTACTCAGCCATAAAAGGGAATTAAATTGAGTCAGTTCTAATGAGGTGAATGAACCTAGAATCTGTCATAAAGAGTGAAATAAGTCAGAAGGAGAAAGACAAATATCATATATTAACACATATATATGGAGTCTAGAAAAATGATACTGATGAACCTATCTGCAGTGCATGAGAAGAGGTGCAGACATAGAGGATGAACTTGCACACAGCAGGAGAAATAGCGGACAGGACAAACAGAGAGTAGCACTGATACATATGCACCACCATGTATAAAATAGATAGTTAGTGGGAAGCTGCTGTATAAGAGNTTAAATTGAGTCAGTTCTAATGAGGTGAATGAACCTAGAATCTGTCATAAAGAGTGAAATAAGTCAGAAGGAGAAAGACAAATATCATATATTAACACATATATATGGAGTCTAGAAAAATGATACTGATGAACCTATCTGCAGTGCATGAGAAGAGGTGCAGACATAGAGGATGAACTTGCACACAGCAGGAGAAAGAGCGGACAGGACAAACAGAGAGTAGCACTGATACATATGCACCACCATGTATAAAATAGTTAGTGGGAAGCTGCTGTATAAGAGAGAGTTTAGCTCAGTGCTCTATGATGGCCCAGAGGGGTGGGATTAGGTGAGAGGGAGGGAGGCTCAAGAGGAAGGGATATACATATATACATATTCACATTGTTATACAGCAGAAAACAACGCAACATTGTAAAGCAACTTTTTTCTTGTTTCTTGAAGTAAGCCTGTATTGCTATGAACCTTCCCCTTAGCACTGCTTTTTACAATGTCCCATAGGTTTTGGGACCTATGAGAAGGCAATGGCACCCCACTCCAGTACTCTTGCCTGGAAAATCCCATGGACAGAGGAGCCTGGTAGGCTGCATTTCATGGGGTCGTGAAGAGTCGGATACGACTGAGCGACTTCATTTTCACTTCTCACTTTCATGCACTGGAAGCTGAACAACACGCTGCTGAATACCCAACAAATCAGAGGAGGAATCAAAATATGCATAGAAATGAATGAAAATGAAAACACAACAACCCAAAACCTATGCTGCTGCTAAGTCGCTTCAGTCGTGTCCAACTCTGTGCGACCCCATGGACGGCAGCCCACCAGGCTCCCCCATCCTTGGGATTCTCCAGGCAAGGACACTGGAGTGGGTTGCCAGTTCCTTCTCCAATGCAGAAAGCAGAAATAGAAGGAACATACCTCAACATAATAAAAAGCTATATATGACAAACACTCAGCAAACATTGTCCTGAATGGTGAAAAATTGAAAGCACTTCCCCTAAAGTCAGGAACAAGACAAGGGTNCTGCTGAATACCCAACAAATCAGAGAAGGAATCAAAATATGCATAGAAATGAATGAAAATGAAAACACAACAACCCAAAACCTATGCTGCTGCTAAGTGGCTTCAGTTGTGTCCAACTCTGTGCGACCCCATGGACGGCAGCCCACCAGGCTCCCCCATCCTTAGGATTCTCCAGGCAAGGACACTGGAGTGGGTTGCCAGTTCCTTCTCCAATGCAGAAAGCAGAAATAGAAGGAACATACCTCAACATAATAAAAAGCTATATATGACAAACACTCAGCAAACATTGTCCTGAATGGTGAAAAATTGAAAGCACTTCCCCTAAAGTCAGGAACAAGACAAGGGTGCCCACTCTCACCACTACTATTCAACATAGTTTTGGAAGTTTTGGCCACAGCAGTCAGAGCAGAAAAAGAAATAAAAGGAATCCATATTGCAAAAGAAGAAGTAAAATTCTTACTGTTTGCAGATGACATGATCTTCTACATAGAAAACTCTAAAGACTCCACCGGAAAATTACTAGAGCTAGTCAATGAATGGGACTATAGTAAAGTTGCAGGATATAAAATTAACACACAGAAATCCCTTGCATTCTTATGCACTAACAATGAGAAAATAGAAAGAGAAATTAAGGAAACAACTCCATTCACCATTGCAACAAAAAGAATAAAATATTAGGAATACACCCACCTAAAGAAACAAAGTCGGACACTACTGAAGCAACTTAGCAGTAGCAGCAGCAGCAAAGAAACAAAAGACCTATATATAGAAAAATATAAAACACTGTTGCCAGAAATCAAAGAGGACACTAATAGAGGGAGAAATATACTGTGTTCATGGATCAGAAAGGAATACATTTTAATCAATTCTAATGAGGTGGATGAAACTGGAGCCTATTATACAGAGTGAAGTAAGCCAGAAAGAAAAACACCAACATAATATACTAATGCATATATATGGATTTTACAAAGATGATAATGATAACCCTGCATGCTAGACAGCAAAAGAGACACAGATGTATAGAACAGTCTTTTGGACTCTGTGGGAGAGGGAGAGGGTGGGATGATTTGGGAGAATGGCATTGAAACATGCATAAGATCATATATGAAACGAATCATCAGTCCAGGTTCAATGCATGATACTGGATGCTTGGGGCTGTGCACTGAGATGACCCAGTGGGATAGTATGCGGAGGGAGGAGGAAGGGGGGTTCAGGATAGGGAACACGTGTATACATGTGGCAGATTCATGTTGATGTATGGCAAAACCAATACAATACTGTAAAGTCATTAACCTCCAATTAAAATAAATAAATTTATATTGAAAAAAAAAAAGAAAATTAGTATACCACCCAAATCAATCTTTAGATTTAATGCAATCCATATAAAGCTACCAATGGTATTTTTCAGAGAACTAGAACAAGTAATTCATAATTTGTATAGAAAACAAAAAACCTCGAATAGCCAAAGCAATCTTGAAAAAGAAGCATGGAACTGGATAAATCAACCTGCCTGACTTCAGTCTCCACTACAAAGCCACAGTCATCAAGACAGTGTGGTACTGGCACAAAGACAGAAATATAGATCAATGGAACAAAATAGAAAGCCCAGAGATAAATCCATGCACCTACCCACCTTATTTTTTACAAAGGAGGCAAGAATATACAATAGAAAAAAGACAATCTCTTTGACAAGTGGTGCTGGGGAAACTGGTCAACTACTTGTAAACGAATGAAACTAGAATATTTTCTAACACTATCAACAAAATTAAACTCAAAATGGATTAAAGATCTAAGTGTAAGACCAGAAACTATAAAACTCCTAGAGGAAAACATAAGCAAAACACTCTCCGACGAAAACCACAGCAGGATCCTCTATGACCCACCTCCAAGAATACTGGAAATAAAAGCAAAAATAAATAAATGAGACCTAATTAAATTTAAAAGCTTCTGCACAACAAAGGAAACTATAAGCAAGGTGAAAAGGCAGCCTTCAGAATGGGAGAAATAATAGCAAACGAAGCAAAGGACAAAGAATTAATCTCAAAAGTATACAAGCAACTCTGGCAGCTCAATTCCAGAAAAATAAACGACCCAATCAAAAAGTGGGCCAAAGAACTAATTAGACATTTCTCCAAAGAATACATACAGATGGCTAACAAACACATGAAAAGATGCTTAGCATCACTCATTATCAGAAGAATGCAAATCAAAACCACAGTGAGGTACCATTTCATGCCACTCAGTATGGCTGCTATCCAAAAGTCTACAAGCAATAAATGCTGGAGAGGGTGTGGAGAAAAGGGAACCATCCTACACTGTTGGTGAGAATGCAAACTAGTACAGCTACTATGGATAACAGTGTGGAAATTCCTTAAGAAACAGGGAATAGAACTGCCATATGAGCCAGCAATCCCACTGCTGGGCATACACACCAAGGAAACCAGAATTGAAAGAGACAGCGGTACCCCAATGTTCATAGCAGCACTGTTTGTAATAGATAGGACCTGGAGGCAACCTAGATGTCCATCATCAGACGAATGGATAAGAAAGCTGTGGTACATATACACAATGGAATATTACTCAGCCATTAAAAAGAATACACTTGAATCAGTTCTAATGAGGTGGATGAAACTGGAGCCTATTATACAGAGTGAAGTAAGCCAGAAAGCAAAACACCAATATAGTATACTAACGCATATATATGGAATTTAGAAAGAAGGTAATGATAACCCTGTATGTGAGACAGCAAAAGAGACACAGATGTGTAGAACAGTCTTTTGGACTCTGTGGGAGAGGACAAGGGTGGAATAATATGGAGAATGACAATGAAACATGTAAATTATCATATGTGAGATGAATCGCCAGTCCAGGTTCAATGAATGATACAAGGCACTGGGGTCTGGTGTACTGGGATGATCCAGAGGGATGGGATGGGGAGGGAGGTGGGAGGGGTGTTCAGGATGGGGAACACATGTACACCCATGGTGGATTCATGTCAATGTATGGCAAAACCAATACAATATTATAAAGTAATTAGCCTCCAATTAAAATATATAAATTTATATTAAAAATAAATGAAAAGAAAAAGAAGTAAAAAAGGAAAGAAATACCCATTTGAATGTAGAGTTTCAAAGAATAAGAAGGACAGATAAGAAAGCCTTTCTCAGTGATCAATACAAAGAAATAGGCAAAAACAGTAGAATGGGAAAGACTAGAAATCTCTTCAAGAAAATTAGAGATACCAAGGGAATATTTAATGCAAAGATGGACACAATAAAGGGTAGAAATTGTAGTGACCAAACAAAAGCAAAACATATTAAGTAGAGGTGGCAAGAATACACAGAAGAACTACACAAAAAAGATCATCATGAACCAGATAATCACAATGGTGTGATAACTCACCTAGAGCCAGATATCCCAGAATGAGAAGTCAAGTGGGCCTTAGGAACCATCACTATGAACAGTATTAGTGGAGGTGAATTTCAGGTGAACAATCTCAAATCCTAAAAGATCATGCTGTGAAAACGCTGCATTCAATATGCCAGCAAATTTTGAAAACACAGCAGTGGCCACGGGACTGGAAAAGATCACTTTTTATTCCAATCCCAAAGAAAGGCAATGCCAAAGAATGCTCAAACTACTGCACAATTGCACTCATCTCACATGCTAGCAAAGTAATGCTTAAAATTCTCCAAGCTAGGCTTCAACAGTTTATGAACTATGAAATTCCAGATGTACATGCTGGATTTAGAAAAGGCAGAGGAACCAGAGATGAAAATGCAAACAACCATTGGATCATAGAAGGAGCAGGAGAGTTCCAGAAAAATATCTATTTCTGCTTTATTGCCTATGCCAAAGCCTTTGACTGTGTAGGTTACAGCAAACTGTGGGAAATTCTTTAGGAGTTGGGAATACCAGATCACTTTACCTTCCTCCTGAGAAATCTGTATGCAGGTCAAGAAGCACCAAGAAATGGACATGAAATAACAGACTGGTTCCAAATTGGGAAAGGTGTACCTCAAGGCTCTATATTCTCACCCTGCTTATTTAACTTATATGCAGAGTACATCATGCATCATGNGGATCATAGAAGGAGCAGGAGAGTTCCAGAAAAATATCTATTTCTGCTTTATTGCCTATGCCAAAGCCTTTGACTGTGTAGGTTACAGCAAACTGTGGGAAATTCTTTAGGAGTTGGGAATACCAGATCACTTTACCTTCCTCCTGAGAAATCTGTATGCAGGTCAAGAAGCACCAAGAAATGGACATGAAATAACAGACTGGTTCCAAATTGGGAAAGGTGTACCTCAAGGCTCTATATTCTCACCCTGCTTATTTAACTTACATGCAGAGTACATCATGCATCATGCCAGGCTGGATGAGGCACAAGGTGAAATCAAAATTGCCAGGAGAAATATCAATAACCTCACATACGCAGATGATACCACCCTTATTGCCATAAAAGAAAGAGAAGAAGAACTAAAAAGCCCCCTGATGAAAATGAAAAAGGAGAGTGAAAATGTTAGCTTAAAACTCAACATTAAGAAAACTAAGATCATGGCATCCGGTCTCATCACTTCATGGCAAATAGATGGTTAAACAGTGGAAACAGTGAGAAACTTTATTTGGGGTTATACAAAATCACTGCAAATGGTGTCTGCAGCCATGAAATTAGAAGACACTTGCTCCTTGGAAGAAAAGCTGTGACCAACCTAGACAGCATATTAAAAAGCAGAGACATTACAACAAAGGTCCATCTAATCAAAGTTATGGTTTTTTCAGTAGTCATGTATGGATGTGAGAGTAGGTCTATAAAGAAAGCTGAGCACTGCAGAATTGATGCTTTTGAACTGTGTTGTGAAGAAGACTCTTGAGAGTCCCTTAGACAGCAAGGAGATCCAACCAATCAATCCTAAAGGAAATTAGCCCTGAATATTCATTGAAAGGACTGATGCTGAAGCTGAAACTCCAATACCTTGGCCACTTGATGTGAAGAACTGACTCAGTGAAAAAGACCCTGATGTGGGGAAAGATTGAAGACAGGAGAAGAAGACAGCAGAGGATGAGATGGTTGGATGGCATCACCAACTTGATGAACATGAGTTGGAGCAAGCTCTGAGGGTTGGTAATGGACAGGAAGACCTGGTGTGCTGCAGTCCATGGGGTTGCAAAGAGTCAGACATAACTGAGTGACTGAACTGAACTGAAGGAGACAGAAAAAGTTTTCCAAATAGTGGAATAAGACAAAACCTCAGGAAAAGAGTTAAAATACATTAAAATGAGAAATTTACCTAAGGAAGTGTTCAAGATAATGATCATAAAGAGGATCAATGAACTCAGAAGAAGAATGACTGAACACAGTAAGAATTTTAGAAGAATTTTTTAAAGAATTTTTTAACTGTTTAAAGAATTAGAAATTATAATAAATGATAAAACATAATTGAAAAATATAGTAACTGATAAAATACACTAGAGGAAATAAGTAGTAGATACAGAGGAGTGGATGAGTAAAATGGAAAACAGTAGTGGAAATCACCCATCCTGAAGATAGGGGGAGAAAAAAAGAGATTTTTAAATAATGAGGATAATTCAGGAGCTCTTTGAGATAACATCAAAAGTACTAACACTTACCATATACTTGTCCTAGGAAGAGAAGAAAGAGATAAAAGGATAGATAATTAATTTGAAGGAAAAATAGCTGTAAAAATTTTCCTAACCTAAGGGATGGATCAGGCATCCATGGCAGGAAAACTTAGAGACTTCCAAATGGGATGAACCCAAAGAGGTTCACATCAACACATATATGTAAAGTGGCAAAAGTTAAAGATAAAAAGAGAATCTTAAAAGAGGTGAGAAGAAAGCAGCTAGTTATAATCAAGGGAAACCCCTAGGACTAGTAACTTGCAATTCAATAGAAACTTTGTGGGCCAGAAAGGACTGGTAAAATACACTCAAAGGTATTTAAGGAAAATATATTTTATTTTCTCAGGCTCAAAAATCACTGAGGATGATGACTGTAAAGAGCAATATTTCATAGGAACCTGGAATGTCAGGTCCATGAATCAAGACAAATTGGAAGTGGTCAAACAAGAGATGGCAAGGGTGAACATCGACATTCTAGGAATTAGCGAACTAAAATGGACTGGAATGGGTGAATTTAACTCACATGACCATTGTACCTACTACTGCGGGCAGGAATCCTTCAGAAGAAATGGAGTAGCCATCATGGTCAACAAAAGAGTCCAAAATGCAGTACTTGGATGCAATCTCAAAAATGACAGAATGATCTCTGTTCATCTCCAAGGCAAACCACTCAATATCACAGTTATACAAGTCTATGCCCCAAACAGTAACACTGAAGAAGCTAAAGTTGAATGGTTCTACGAAGACCTACAAGACCTCTTAGAACTAACACCCAAAAAACATGACCTTTTCATTATAGGGGACTGAAATGCAAAAGTAGGAAGTCAAGAAACACCTAGAGTAACAGGCAAATTTGGCATTGGAATGCGGAATGAAGCAGGGCAAAGACTAATAGAGTTTTGTGAAGAAAATGCACTGGTCATAGCAAACATCCTCTTCCAACAACACAAGAGAAGACTCTACACATGGACATCACCAGATGGTCAACACCAAAATCAGACTGATTATATTCTATGCAGCCAAAGACGGAGAAGCTCTATACAGTCAACAAAAACAAGACCAGGAGCCGACTGTGGCTCAGATCATGAACTCCTTATT
>SJYB01002372.1:181204-192291 GCA_006408585.1 Antidorcas marsupialis | reverse complement strand
CAGGGTCCACTACGCCAGGAAGGGGAAAGTGGGTCTCCTTGCAGAGAGACCAGCGGGTCCCCACTCAGTTCTGTTTCCTCAGCCAGAATGAGGCCAGGCCAGGAGCGAGGGGCAGAGCAGCCTGGCGGGCTGCAGGCCACGGGGTCGCCGGGAGTCAGGCGTGACTCGGCAGCTGAACGACAGGAGCGAGGAGCGGAGCGCCCGAGCAGGGCAGAGCGCGCCTGGGGGACGTGCTGGGAGGGAGGCTGAGCTGCTGCTGGAGGAGGGCGGTGCCTCCGGGGCCACCGGCCACCAAGCCACGTGGTCAGCAAAGCCAGGGCGCTTCTTGGCCAGACCCATGGGAAGGTGGGGCTGGGCCGAACCAGCGGGGTGGGGAAGAGAAGGGCACACACCTCAACCAGAAAACATGGATCGGATGCCCTGACCTGTTTCGAATCCAAGACAGATCATGTCACGTTCTTGCTGCCTTTCAGTCGCCCCACTGTGTCCAACACTTTGCGACCCCTGGACGGCCACACACCAGGCCTCCCCGTCCCTCGCCGTCTCCCGGAATTTGCCCAAGTTCACGTTCATTGCACCGGTGNCTGAGCTGCTGCTGGAGGAGGGCGGTGCCTCCGGGGCCACCGGCCACCAAGCCACGTGGTCAGCAAAGCCAGGGCGCTTCTTGGCCAGACCCATGGGAAGGTGGGGCTGGGCCGAACCAGCGGGGTGGGGAAGAGAAGGGCACACACCTCAACCAGAAAACATGGATCGGATGCCCTGACCTGTTTCGAATCCAAGACAGATCATGTCACGTTCTTGCTGCCTTTCAGTCGCCCCACTGTGTCCAACACTTTGCGACCCCTGGACGGCCACACACCAGGCCTCCCCGTCCCTCGCCGTCTCCCGGAATTTGCCCAAGTTCACGTTCATTGCACCGGTGATGCTGTCCAGCCATCTCATCCCCTGACGCCCTCTTCTCCTTCTGCCCTCGATCTTTCCCAGCATCAGAGACTTTTCCAATGAACCATCTGTTCACATCATATGACCAAAATGCTAGAGCTTCAGCTTCAGCTTCAGTCCTTCCAGTGAATGTTCAGGGTCGATCTCCCTTAAGATGGACTGGTTTGATCTCCTTGCTGTCCGGGAGTCTTCTCCAGCACCACAGTTCGAAGGCATCCCTTCTTTGGTGCTCTGCCTTCTTTATGGTCCAGTTCTCACAGTCGAATGTGACCACTGGGAAGACCACAGCCTTGACGACGTGCCCTTTGTCGGCAGAGAAACGTCTCTGCTTTCAGCACGCCTCTAGGTTTCTCATCGCTTTCCTGCCGAGAAGCAAGTGTCTGCTGACTTCAGGGCTGCAGTCACCGTCTGCAGTGATTCTGGAGCCCGGGAAGAGGAAGTCTGTCACGGTTTCCACCTTTCCCCATCTATTTGCCTGCAGTGATGGGACCGGATGCCGTGATCTGTTTTTTTTAATATTTAGTCAGATCATCATCCCTCACCTCAAGCCCTGCACTGGCTCCCCCGTCACCCAAAGCGAAGGCTAAGATCTTTGTGCTGATGGTTTATCAGACGCTGAGATCCTGGTAACGCGTCACCTGCGCCCTGACCTCCACCCCTGGGCGCCTGCTCAGTCAGGCCCTGACGCTCATGGGACGAGACCTGCCCCCGCCCTGCACCTCCTCTGCGTAAACTGCGACCGGCTCAGGGCCCGGCCTCGTGGAATGCCTCCTGACACCCAAGGCCCACGAGGCAAAGACGAAGCACAGAGGAGGCTGGCGGAAAGCCTCGGGCATCCGAGTGCAGGCTTCGTGCCAAAGCCTCCTGTGTGCACAACACGAGCCGGAGCACAGGCTGGGCATAGAGACCAGCGTCCATGGCGCTGGGAGTACGACAAGCATGCTAGACAAACACACACACACACACACACACACACCCCTTCCCCCAGAGAAACCCCGCCTAAGGAGAGACGAGGCAGCCGGAAAGTCAGGCAGGGAGCTGGCCTGGCCTGTCCCCAGAGCTCAGCCAGGCAGGAAGGGAGTCCAGCGGGAAAGGGGGGTGTTATCACAGCCGTGCAAGAGGCTTGGACGCGCTCGCAGGAAGCCAGTCCCACATGCCGCGCTGGCCGCACACCCTCACAGGACCCACAGGCTCCTGCAGATCCAAGTGCCCATCCGGTCCCCGCCTTCAAGGAGCAGTGTGCGCACGGAGGGGGCACCACCCGCCTGTCCAGGGGCATGCAAAGACCACCAGGGACTCCCAGGAAGGTGTCAGAAGCGAGCGAGGCGTGAGGGGCCTGGGGAGCTCTCCCCAGGTGAGATTACTGGAAGAAGGTGACGGGGCACAACTGCAAAGGGCCAGGGAGGCCGCTTCTCCAGCGCCCAGGGCTCCATGGGGAGCCGACCCCCCCGGGCCCGGTGCCTGGCGGCCAGGAAGGGGCTGTGGCGTTCCCCGCGGGTCCTGCGCTTGGCACCCCTTCCCCTCAGCAGTGCTGTCTCACCAGCTGACCACCTGGAGAGAGAGACTGATCTGACCTCACAGGTGAGGGATGGCAGCCCCTCGAGAGGGCCCAGCATGCAGCTGGGCACTGTGCCAGCCCGGGTGTGATGAGGACAGGGGTCAGGGGCAGACAGGCACCTGGAGACCCTCTGTGGAGACTTCTGCAGGTGTCTGCCTTGCAGCTTCCCCAGAGAGGGAGAGGAGCCCCCCGTCCCCACAGCCTCCCATCGGCCCCTGGCAAGCCCAGCGCGGTCCCAGGAAGCTGAGGGGCAGCCATGCGCAGGGATGCTCCCTGCTCAGGGCCGCCACCGCCCTGTGCCCGGGCCTGACCCCGTCTGCCCAGCCTCTGTGTGCTGGACTCTGTGATCACTGTGTTCTGGGCCCTCAGGACGGGGGCTGGGACCCAGGCGGTGCTCAGTAGGTGCTTGGTGAGTAAATACATCCAAGTTAACTCCTCCAGAGCAGCGGCCACGTTGTTCACTTAGTGGTTAGTTCAGGGAGGGGAGTCTGGGGGAGAATGGACACACGCGCAGGTGTGGCTGAGACCCTCTGCAACTGACTTGAAACTGTCGGGACGTTGTGGATGCACGGCTTACGCGCACGCAGTCAGCCACTCAGCTGTGTCTTTGTGACCCTGTGGACGGCAGCCTGCCAGGCTCCTCTGTCCATGGAATTCTCCAGACCAGAATACTGGAGTGGGTAGCCTTTCCCTCCTCCAGGGGATCTTCCCAACCCAGAGAACCCAGGGATCGAGCCAAGGTCTCCCACATTGCAAGTAGATTCTTTCCTGTCTGAGCCATTGGGAAGCCCTGGTGGCTATATCCCAATACAAAATAAAAAGTTAAAACCAAAAAATACCTGCTGTGGGCCAGCCATGTGACCGGTGCTTGGGGCACAGCAATGAACTGAAGATCCAAAGGCTGTGTCCCCCCGGGGCGGCCAGGCTCTGCTGGACGAGGAAGCCTGAGGGGCCCATCAGAGCTGGGCTGAGGCCCAGCAAGTCCGGTTGCTGTCAGCCTCACACCTCAGCCACGACTCAGGGCAATGGCAACCCTCCCCCAGCCCGCCAAGCACCTTGCTGTTACTGCTATCCTGCTCGCTCCCACCACACCCTGAAAAGGCCTGAGTATCCAGAGCTTTCCACGCTCCCCAACACCCAAACCTCGTGATTCAGCCAGGCAGCTCCAGAGGGTGCTGATGCTGGGACCTTCACTGTCTTATCTGCTCCTGAAAGCGACTGACGAGATAAAGAGTCGGCTCAGAGCAGCTCAGTGACTCACCCGAGGCCAGAGGCGCAGTGTCAGCCCAGGACTGAAGCCAGGACTGAGCCAGAGAGTGCTTTCTCCTGCTCAAGGCTCCTCTCCTCTTTGCTAAAATACCTGCATCCGCCTCACGAGGTGCCCGCCGGCCCACTGCCCAGGACTCCTGGGACACAGGATGCCCACGGCGAAAGCGGGAGCGTCTCAGGGGGACGAGACCCCGCCCTGCAGGCTTGCTCCACCAGCCGCAGCCACTGCGCAGCCCCCGGGGAGCCCCCGTGACGCTGTCGGGTTCTGCCCAGCCCAGGTGACACCCGGCCCCACCTCAGACGACCCCATGGGCTCGGGAAGCCAGGGCTGCAGTCCCCTGGGTGCTGCTTAACCGCCTTGCTCCCCGAACCCCGCCCTGCCAAGCCCTCCCAGAGCAGGAGCTGGGGCCCAGCCCAGGACGCTGAGGTGCGAGTCAGCCGGTGACTTGGCCGCCCGGAGGCTGGGTGGCTGCCCCAGCTGGAAGTGTCCTGAGCCAGTGACCGGCTTGTTCGGCCTCTTCTGGGGCAGCCCGCCTGGGGGAGGCGCTCTTTAAATGCTGAGAACCGCAGCTGAGGGCAGGGATGATGCAGACCACTGGAAGTTCCACGTTAAAGGCAGGTTTCCAGCCCGCATCTCGGACCAAGAGAGCCCTGCCCACAGGAGGGGTCCGGGACCCAGTGTCCCAACTCCCTAACTCAGGGCTCCCCAAGCGCATCCGTGGGCCAGCACCATGGGCGTCGCCTGCAGGCTTGTAAAGAGGGGAGCCTGGTCCCCTCCCCGGACGAGCTGCGTCAGAGTCAGCAGGCATGTCTAGGGGCCTTGCAATCTGCGTTCTAACACGCCAGCTTGGTGATTCTTTGATCTGAAAAGTTTAGAAAAACACCAGTGTCGAATAATGGAGCGAGAGTCACAGGCGGGCGAGAGCCCTTTCGTGAGCATCACACCCTGGATGGGAATCATAGCCCCAGCGGCACGCCCCTCGATTGTGATGATCAGCTGGGATCCGTGTAAAAGTTCGCGCTCAGAATCCAGCGCACAGCAGAAGCTCAAGGCATGCCTGCTCACTCCCCCTCCTCACCGGCACTGTCTCAGCGCTCATGGAGACAGGAAAACGAAGGCTTCAGCGCTCCAGTCATGTGTACAAGGTCACTTGGAGGGCAAAGACCTGGGGACTCTGACTGCAGGTAAGGCAGGCCCGGAAAAGGGCCAACAGCCTCTGTTCCGCCTGGTTCCAGCCTCTCCACCGCGCTCTGCACCCCACGAATGGCGACAGGCCTGGTGGCAGGGGCGGGGGAGTGACAGCCCTGCCGTCAGGGTCCCTGGGGAGCGGCTGCCCTCTGCTGCCTACGGGACACGCAGCTCACCCGCCTGCCAAACTCTGCTCATCTTCGTCTTGGTGGCTGCAGGCGGTGGTTTTGAGAGAGACCCCTTCCCGTATGCAGCAACATGGATGGAGGTGGAGGGCATGTGTGGTTCAGTCACTCAGCCGCGTGCGACCCTGCGACCCCATGGGCTGCAGCCCCCAGGCTCCCATCCGTGGGACTTCCCTGGAAAGATATTGCAGTGGGTGGCTGTTTTCTCCTCCCGGTGAAATAAGTCAGACAGAAAGACAGATAGGGAATGGCAGGGCAGTCCGGGATCTTTCCTGGGAAATCCCATGGAGACAGAGGGGCCCGGTGAGCCACAGTCCAGGGGACCGCAGAGCCACTAAGACCCTACAGGCAACGAGAACAAGCTAGTGATTGCCAGGCCGGGGAAGTGGGCGAAGCACTGGGCTCAGAGAGAGACTCTCGGATGCCTTCTGCAACACAAGGAAGGCAGCCGACACTTCCTATAACTGTAAATGGAAAATAACCTTTCTAAATTGTATAAAAATTCAAAATTAAAAAGAAGAGCCATTCCCTCTTTCTGGCCGCTCAAATGGAAGAACTGGCTTTCACACAAGGCAGAGGTCTGGAGGGCTCCACGGCCTGCCGAGCCCACCAGCCCGAAGGCCCTTCCCGGGCCGCTCCCCGGGCAGAGCCAGCGGCGGGCGGGCACCATGGATGAGAGAAGGGGGCGCCAGGCTGCAAGTGGCGACCAAACTCCGTGCCGACACGGCTTCGGCAGGAAGTGCGCAGAAAGCCCAGGGCAGGGCCAGTGGGGGGTGAGCGCCAGGGGCTCAGCAGTGCGACTGGGCCCGCGCCCCGCCTCCGCGTCCCAGCCTCCGTGGGCCTCCCTCCTGGGTGGGGAGTTCCCTGCGCAAGACGGCCACGGCTTTCCGGCAACAAGGTGCAGGACAGGACGCGGCAACGGTCTTCTTCCCGCTGGAGCACGGGTCACCCCGCAGCGTGAAGACATCCCTCCTAGAAGCCCGTCGACGGCAAAGGCCTCTGATACCTCACGGGCTGGAGCTCGCTTGTCAAAGAACAGTGACAAGCGACAGACCGACCCCCCCAGGGGCCAAGGCCCAGCTCCTGAAAACACAAGGCGCCCAGGAGGGCTCGATCAGGAAGGAGGAAACGGTGGCGGTGGCAAGCACTGGACCGCCAGCCAGGGGGCCGCTGGCCGGCCCGACTCCCCGACGCCAGTCCCCACAGGACAGCTCTCCCGGAGTCAGGGTGGTCCCTTGTCCTTGGCCCTTTGGAAGCCCTCAGCCGTTGGTCCTGAAGGACCAGTTCCGATTAAGCAGGAGCCTCCCCGTGTGAAAGTCTGTTCAACTGAGCACACCGAAGGCCGGCCACAGGGCTGACGGCCGTTCCAGCGGGCCGCGCTCTGCGCTCTGGAAGGACCGCCAGGAGCCAGACGGGGCACACGCCCGGCAGGCCGCGGGGAGGGCGAGGGCCCTGAGCCGGGAGGCGGGAGAGGCTCGGGAGGGCGGCAGCCCCGCGAAGCACTGCCAGGCGCTCCTGGGCTCGTCTGTTTCGCTTTGTTCCCTGTTGGGCCTTCCAGCCACCCTCTCAGTCCAGCACTATCATTACAGGTTACAGCTCCGTGTCTGTAATTTCCAAACTCCAGACCTCTCTACAAACCCAAAGCTCATTTTCGCTGTTAACTTATTGGGCAGTTAAACTGAACCAACACGAGGCTTGATCCCTTTGGCAGTGACAGCTGATATGTTTTGAAGCAGAAATCCTGATTGTTTCCCATGAAGTTCTTTCCCCAACCCTACTAGGACTGTCACGTAGCCGACAGTATGTACAACACATTCTGAAAATTTCTGCAGCCCAAGACGCCCCTGCCACAAGTGCTGCAGAAGAGGGACCTTGGATATGTGTCCCCACTGTCTGCACGGGCTTCCTCGAGGTGGAGTTTCACTCTGACCTGGGTCCATACCTCTGAGCCCGGCGGCTGCTGATTCTGCCACGCCCGAGGGGGGCTAAGGAAGACTCCTCTCTCCCTGAGTCTGTTCCTTCATCTGTAACAGGGGGAGGTCGGACCAGATCAGTGGGTTTCAAGTGTTTGTTTGCTTTGTTTTTTAAGCATCCTAGCCCTTCCTTCAAAAGAAACTTAAAGGGAAAGTTTAACTGCTCCAGCGAGTGTGGCCTGCCCAGTGGCCACTGGGGTACTTCCGCGACAGCATGGTGTAAATATTGACTTGTGTGTGGGTCTCACTCTGCGCGTGTCTTCTCAGAGGCGAACGGCCCTGGCTGAGGGTAAATGCACGATCCTGACGGACAGGAAGGCTTTCGACCTGCAGAGAGGCCCACAAGCTCCAGGGAGAGAGGAGCAGCTCGGGGAGGGCGGGGTCCAGGAGCCAAGTCAGCCGAGGGAGGGGGCGCCACGGCCGGGAGGGCAGGACAGGCACAGAGGGCGGACACAGGGACCCACCCTCCTGATTGCCCCAGCCTGAGGGCCCCGCTCTGACTTCGCGGGCAGGAGCTGAGGAGGGAGCTCGGCAGGCCGGCCCCCAGGGGGAGCCACAAGGCCTCCTGCCCCAACCACAGCAACCACGAGCCCCGGGCGGCTTAGAGCCACTGGCGTGCTACCATCGGACAACTGCGTCCTCTGGGTCCCAGAATCAGGAGGGTGGGCTTCCACAAAGGCATGTGTTTCAGAGGACAGACCGTCTGAAAGCGGGATGCACCCCGGATGGGGAGGTCCAGGAGAGGACTCCGCAGTTCCCATCCCCTGGGTCTGGGGGGTGGACTTCCGGGAGTCGGGGGCACCCCAGGATTCTCCTAAAGGCCAGGGCCACCTCCTCACCCTGCCGCAGGCTCTCAGCTGCACCTCGGCCTGGTTTCGGAAGAAGCTCCTCGGGCCGGCTGGGAGCCCCACTTCTGGTCCGCCAACGCCTGCCCCTCTCTGGGAACACGCCAGGGGCCTGATCGAGCCCAGCCTGCCTCAGGAACAGGAAACCTCAGTGCCGCCCGGGCCCCTGGGAAGCACAGGCGCATCAGCTGTTGGCCCAGGCAAGACCCTCACTCCACCCGATGGTCTCTACTTGGTGACCAGACTTTGCCCCCTCTCCCCAGATACTCATTTCACGCATCGGTTCGCTACCCGTCCATCGCTAAGGGGTANCCGCCGAGGCCGGGGCCCCCCCCATGGCCAAGGGCGCGTTCGCTCCGCTCGTTCTTCTGACGCCCCTTAACCTGCCTGACGCCGCACGCGTCACCTGGGGGCTTTGCTCGTCATACGCGGCGCCCCCTCCCCTTGGAGGGCGGCGTGGCGGGGCGCAGGCGCGGTCTCCGGTGCACCCTCAGGGCCTGCAGCACCGACACCGCGTGGCAAGCACCCGCGTGGAGCGAATGGATCCGAGAATGAGTGACGCGCCCGCCTACTAAGGCTCTGTGGCTCGTCCCGGGAGCCTTTAGGCGCCTTTGAATCGCACAGCAACCCCTACAATAAGTCTTTTAATCCAAGATGAAAAAAATCGATGCTCAGAGTGATTAGTAATTTGGCCAAAGTCACGGAGTTAGGGAGTGCCAGGCCCGGGTCCGGCGGGCTCTGACGAAGGTGCCCGTTTCTGCCTGTGGTTGCGGTCAAGGCAACTGTCTCGGTATCACAAACGTGACACTCACTCTCTGTCCTTATTCCAAATAGCAAATGTTTTAGTTTCTGGGTTTTGCCGAATCTGTCCCGAATGTGAGGCCTAGTGCGCCCGGAGGAGGTCCCACTGCAGGCCAGAGTGCCCTCAGCAGCCAAAGGGAAAGGCCCTCCTTCAGACACCTCTCTGAGCGGGAAGGAGAGCCACAGAGCTCTGCTGTCTTACCTTCATCTTCGCTTTTTTTTTTAACCTTCCTGAGCAATGTCTTTGACCTTTTCTTGGCCATGAGACCTTCTGCATCAGAGACTGCTGTCTGCATGCAGTTCCTGGAGGCAGAAATCTCTCTCGAGTTGCCCCAAACCAAACGTGCACACACACCCAAGGCCCACCATGCGCTGTACAACCGGCTCCCCAGCGCCGACCCCAAGCGGCACCAGTGGCTGGGCCTGAGACCACGGGGGCCAGGCCTCCGAAAAGGACCCAAGCCTGGAGCCAGGAGGGCAAGAGAGGCCCAAGCCCCGGAGTCCATCCACCCTCTCATTCCAAAGACCACCCTAGGCAGAGTCACCCACGGCCCCACCCACCCTTCTCACGTGACTGTTTCCCTCAAATCCCTGCTCACTGTCTGAAGCTGCCAGGTTTACTGTATCTGGTTACATCTGTCTCCCCAGAGGAGGCCGAGCATGAGGGTAGGAGCTGTTCGCCATTGCCGACGCTTGGCACAGGTGGGCATGCAAATATTGGTTGAATGAGTAAATAAAGCAGGAAACAGGTGGATTCTGAAGGAAAAAAAACACAGGCCTCCGAAATGAACCCGTTTAATCCTAAAATCGACCTGCCCTGACAGTATTACGTGCCCACACAGCTGGGAAGTGACAAAGGAGACCCAGGACTGTCTAAATCCGAAGACACAAGAAAACGCTGCAAGTACAGGGCAGAGGCCTGATGCGGGGGAAAATGAAGGCAAAGGGAGAAGAGGGCAGCGGAGGCTGAGACGCTTAGAGAGCATCACCGACTCAGTGACATGAATTTGAGCAAACTCCAGGAGATAGTGATGGACAGGGAAGCCTGGCGAGCCGCAGTCCATGGGCGGTGACCCTTACAGGGACGGCAAGGTCAGGCTGCCTCTGGGGCCCAGGGAACCAAACACCTTTTCCTCAAATGCTGATTTAATTGAGAAGAGTCAACATTTCCCACCATGCTGAGCCCAGGTAGCTCTGTGCTTCCACTGTGCCCCTGGCATGATCACGGCACCGGCACCTGCCCAGGAAACACCTGCCCGAAGCCGGTACCATAGCTGAGAGCGCGCAAAACCCCGCTCTCATTTTGAGGCACTAACACCATAAAAGGTCCACACAAACCATCCTTGAGAGGGACACATGCCATCACTCTCCACTTCTGGGCAGTTTGGGTGAGAAGGCTGAAAACAGGGGATGCCCTTTCTGAGAACAGCATCATTCATTCATCGGTCTGGCCAGCACGTGCTTGCCCAGCCTCAGGAAGCCAGAGATGAAGTGGGACAAAACCTCTGCCCTCTTGCCAGTCCATTGGTGCCTGTGGTTTTGACGGGCACGAAAAGACAAGCAAATATTAAGGATGCTTGCTTCCAAAACAAATAAGGCCACGTGGAGCTGTACCTTGGGAAATGGGATTCTGGGTGCAATTTTCATTCCGTCAGGTACAAGAACCAGTTGAGTTAACAGGGGTCCTAGACTAACTCCGGGCCCCAGGCTGCTACTACTTCGGGGCTCTGTCCCACCCACTCTTCCTCTGGGCCCTGAGCCCCTCACATACCCACCCCCATTTCCCAATTTCCCCATTTCGCAACATTCCTCCACCACGTTCCCACCTTTCTGCACAACACTCTCCCTCTTGACGCCTCTGACTCTTTTTCCCCAGGTTCCCGAACCTGACCTCCCTATACCCTCAGCTTCCACACCGTCGGGACCCCAGGACACACGTCTCAACCTGCCTTCCGCCACCCCACACACACCCCAACTCTGGGCTTCCACCCGGAGCCCTTCCATGCCATATGTTTACAAAGCGTGCGTCCCAGGGGTCTCGGTTCAGCCCCGCTCACTCGCAGGACTCCCCTAAAGCCGTCGTGACTCGGAGCACACCACCCGCGCAGCCTGGAGCCCCCCTACATCCGCAGCCAAGTCCCGAGGACGCGCCCCCGCCCGTCACACCCGACTTCTCTGAAGCCCAGGCCGGCCCGCGACCCCAGGAACGCGGAGAGACCCGCACCCCGACTCGGCCGGGAGCCCGCCCTGAGCCGGGCCCCGGGGCCCCCTCAAGCGCCGGGCCGCGGGTCCCCCGCCGCTCGCGCGCCCGCACCCCGGCCCCGG
>SJYB01002372.1:128435-173320 GCA_006408585.1 Antidorcas marsupialis | reverse complement strand
GCGCCCCTGCCGGCCAGGGCCGGAGCCGCCGCCGGGCCGGGCGGCGGGAGGCCGGGGGGCTGCGGCCCGGGTCGGGGCGACCGCGGGGCCGGGCGGGGCCCGAGACGCGGGAGGGCGGCGCAGGGCCTGCGGAGGCGGCGGCGAGGGCGGCGGTCCTGCCCACCTGCGGGCGCGGTGACCCTGGCGAAGGTCACGAGCGGGCGGGACTGGGGCGCGGGCGCGAAGGGGAGCCTGCCCGGGCCTGCCCTGGCTCTCGGGTCTGGGGGGCCGTCCCTCCGGGCCTGGCTGCGCTCCGGCCCCCAGCAGGCCCCTTCTGCCCCGGCGGCCTTCCGGCAACCTGGTCCCAGGCGGGTGGAGGCGCGTCCAGGCCCCGCAGCGGCCCCGGGCCCCATAAACGTCTGTTGTCGAGCTGGACTGAGCCAGGCAAGGACCGCCAGCCCAGATGCCCGGTCCCTCGTCCTCCGAGAAGGATGCAGGATCACCAGTGGGGTTTCCTTGTCCTGACCCGGCAGGCTCAGAGCTGAGGCTGTTGTTCAGTCGCTCAGCCCCGTCCGACTCTTTGCGACCCCATGGACTCCAGCACACTGTCCACCGCCTCCCGCGGTAGAGCTGAGGGCAGGTGTGCAAATGTGCCTTCCTTCAGCTATCCGATGACTGTGGAGCGATCGCTTACAAAAGCGAACAGAACACCTTCCTTGGCGACATTCCAGGCAGGGGACTGAATAAGCAAAATAAACTAGGAAGTTAGAAGATAAAAGTGGTTAGCTGAAGAAACAGTTGTCAGTCGCTCAGTCGTGTCTGACTCTTTCCAGCCTCAGGGACTGCAGCACGCCAGGCCTCCCTGTCCATCACCAGCTCCCGGAGTTCACTCAAACTGATGTCCATCGTGTTGGTGATGCCACCCAGCCAGCTCATCCTCTGTCGTCCCTTCTCCTCCTGCCCTCAGTCTTTCCCAGCATCTGGGTCTTTTTCAGTGAGCTGGTTCTCATCAGGTGGCCAAAGTGCTGGAGCTTCAGCTTTAGCATCAGTCCTTCCAATGAACACCCAGGGCTGATCTCCTTTAGGCTGGACTGGTTGGATCTCCTTGCAGTCCAAGGACTCTCAGGAGTCTCCTCCAACACACAGTTCAAAAGCATCAATTCTTCAGTGCTCAGCTTTCTTTACGGTCCAACTCTCATATCCATGCATGACCACTGGAGAAACTATGGCCTTGACTAGATGGACCTTTGTTGGCAAAGTAATGAAGAAACGGAGCAGAGTACAGTGAGGATAAAGACCTGAGCAGATGGCTGGTGCTGTGATTTTGAACAGGATGGTGGCTTTGATGAAGTGGCATTGGGCCAGGTCTGAAGCAAGTGGAAAGAGTATCTTGGGGAGAAGTGTCTGAGCAGAGGCCTGGGGCTTGTTTAACGTGGGTTGAGGGTTGGAGAAGTCAGAGATGGGAGTTGGAGTCGCAGCTCTCGTTGGGCCTCCGGACCGCTATGGAGACTTTGGCTTTTCCTCTGGTGAAATGGGGCCTCCATGCAGGACTTTTAACGAAAGAGTAGCAGCCCACTCCAGTGTTCTTGCCTAGAGAATCCCCTGGACAGAGGGGCCTGGTGGGCTGCTGCCCATGGGGTCGCACAGAGTCGGACACGACTGAAGCAACTTAGCATGCATGCCTGCGTTGGAGAAGGAAATGGAAACCCACTCCAGTGCTCTTGCCTGGAGAACCCCAGGGACGGAGGAGCCTGGTGGGCTGCCGTCTGTGGGTCGCAGAGTCACACACGATTGAAGCGGCAGTGGCAGTCACGACACGACCTGCATTTTAGGGGCATCCCTGTGGCCACAGGACTGAGGACACAGTAGTCCGGGCGGGAGACGGCGCTGCGTGGGCCAGGCTGGTGAGCGGGGCGGCGAGAGGGTTACATTCTGGGCGCTGGGTCTGAGGGTGGAGCTGACGTCTGGAACGCCAGCTACGAGGAGCAGCGGCTGACCTCACCTCTCCTTGGGGAGCCTCCCTCTAACTTACCTGCAGGTTCCTCTCACCCCTCAGCAGCCATGGGGCTGTTCTTCGGGGAAAAAAGATACCAAGCCCAGGTAACCAGTGACGAAGCTGAAACTCAGACATGAAGAGGTGAGGAACCGGGTCTCCCCAGGTGGTGGTCTGGTGGTTAAGCAACAGCTTTTCAGCACAGGGGCTGCGTCTTCAATCCCCGGTCAGGGCACTAAGATCCCATGTCGCCTCGGGGCCGCGAGGCCCACAGGCTGCAGTTAGAAGGGCCGCGTGCAGCAGCAAAGATCCTGGGTACCACAACTGAGACCCGCCGCCACCAAAAGCAATTATTTTTTATTTTAAAAAAGATAGGAGGAAGCTGCTGCTGCTGTTGCTAAGTCGCATCAGTCGTGTCCGACTCTGTGCGACCCCATAGACGGCAGCCCACCAGCTCCTCTGTCCCTGGGATTCTCCAGGCAAGAGTACTGGAGTGGGCTGCCATTGCCGTCTCTGATATGAGGAAGGACGATCAGGAAAGGCCTTCTGATGTGGCCAGCTGAAACTCAGGCGCCTCCAGGGGCCGTGAGGTGCTGCAGTCGCCGTGGCAGTGCAGGGAAGGGGAGCTGGAACGTCCGGGTTTCAGCAGGGCTCCCTCTGGGGCCTGATGCTTTAGTCCCACCAGGAGGAAGCTGCAGGCACCACACAGGTGGGCTTCCCCGCCATGTGGCCCCCACCTCCCCATAGCCAAGCTGGAGTTCTGCTTCCCTGGAGGCCTGCACAGGATGGTCCATCTCCTCTGCTCCAGGAGGGGAACTCTTGCGCGTTCTCTGAGACCCAGGCCAAGGGTCAGGGTTGCTCAGCCCCTGACAGGCGCTGTGATGGGGCTTCTGGTAACCACGCTCTCACGTCACAACCAGTGTTGATCCACCCCGGCGGCCCCAGTTGTCGGTAGATTATCCGCATCATCCCTGTGTACCCTCCTGGCCAGCTGCTAAGTTCCAAGACAAGGCCTGTGTCTTCGTGAAGGCAGCGTGGAGCCTGACCCCTGACTCAGTGTGTGCTGCCTGGGGAGCACTTGCTCACCCCACGCCTTCCACGCTGGCAGCTCCCCAGCTGTGTTGCCTGCTTCACAGAGTTAACGGAGAATTAATAGAGGAAACACACGTAATGCACTTAGAAGGGTGTTGATCGAACGGAAGTTGGTTCAGTCGCTCTGTCGAGTCTCTTTGCAACCCATGGACGGCAGCACCCCAGGCCCCCTGTCCATCACCAGCTCCGGAGCTTGCTCAGACTCATGTCCACCGAGTCAGCAAGAATGCAGTAAATGTGACCCGTCATTCCGTGTCTTTGTGCCCTTTGCCCCCAGCATAGGCTCTGGCACAGCGGAGGAGCTTTTGAATGAAATAAACAATGAATGGGGGCTTCCCTGCTGGCTCAGCTGGTAAAGAGTCCACCTGCAATGCGGGAGACCTGGGTTCGATCCCCGCATTGGGAAGATCTCCTGGAGAAGGGAAAGGCTACCCACTCCAGTACTCTGGCCTGGAGAATCCCGTGGACTGTACAGTCCATGGGGTCGCAAAGAGTTGGGCATGACTGAGCGCCTTTCACCTGCATTGTCTGGGCTCACCTGGCGAGACACACAGGTGGTCAGAGGAGGAGAATATCCAAAAACAGTTTTCCAAGTGAGTTTACCTGCAGACAGCACTCAGGGAACCTTAGGAGTCGGAAGTCTCCTGTGCTCATAATAGTAATTAAGCCAAGATCTTTGTACCCAGGCATTGATATTACAGGTTAGACAAGGAAGTGAAAAAAATCCCAGCCCCGTAGGTTGAATCCAGCCTCAAGGCCTGGCAGTGGCTTTGAGAACGGGAATAGGGCAAATAAACTACATTTCAATTAAACCCCCACACACCCCCATGACTAGAATAGTGTAAGAAGTGAGCAGAGAGGAGAGGGCTAGAGAGAGAGGGCAGGCTAGGGGGGGGCGTGGGGCCTCCGGGGAGAGACGAGTAAGAGTGAGAGTTTCAGGCCTGGCCAGAGGCCCCGCTCTGGGAGAGGCTCCCGACCTCTGGCCCAAACCCACTCTGGCCCCCTTATTCAGCCGGCGGCTCCCGAGGGCCACGACGGGGGCCACGTCTGTCCAGTGCTCGGGGGGCTCCCTCACCAGAGCGTCAGCTCCGGGAGGGCAGGGGCCTTCGTGCGGCCTTGTCCGCTGCTGCAGCCCTGGCAAACACGGGGCTGGTGCTCGGCCAGTCTGTGTGGAGTGGCCGAGTGCAGGGAAGGGAGGTGGCGGGGCTGGAGGCAGGCAGCTCGCTGAAGCGCGGGGACAGGGTTAGGGGGAGAGCGAAGCCCGGAAATGACAGGGGGGCTCAGGGGGCCTCCGGGACAGTCCCTGCTGACCTTTGATCTGCTGGCCCTGCAGACAGGCACCCTGGCAACGTTTGTGACCAACGGGAAACCACGCCGCAGGGCCATGCTCAGCCTCTGAACGTGACCCCTGCAAAGACACGGGTAATCAAGAGGCGCCTGTGTAATAAAACAATAAAGCGAGCCCCAGAGATCCCCCGACCATCTCAGAGTTACTTTTTGCTTTTATTACAGCCTTATTTTGGTTGCTTTTTGTGCTTATTACACCCTTATTTTGTTTATGTGCTTATTACACCCTTATTTTGGCTGACTTTTGTGTTTGGTGATTCAGTCTCTAGGTCGTGTCTGACTCTTGCAATCCCATGGACTGTAGCCTGCCAGACTCCTCTGTCCATAGGATTCTCCAGGCAAGAATACTGGAGTGGGCTGCCATTTCCTTCTTCAGACTTTAGTGTTTATCACACCCTTATTTTGGCTGACTTTGTTTATTACACTCTTATTTTGTCTCTGAAGCAGTTTGATCACCAAACCCATTTCCTGNTTATTTTGGCTGACTTTTGTGTTTGGTGATTCAGTCTCTAGGTCGTGTCTGACTCTTGCAATCCCATGGACTGTAGCCTGCCAGACTCCTCTGTCCACAGGATTCTCCAGGCAAGAATACTGGAGTGGGCTGCCATTTCCTTCTTCAGACTTTAGTGTTTATCACACCCTTATTTTGTCTCTGAAGTAGTTTGATCACCAAACCCATTTCCTGCCGCCCCTGGGGCATGAGTGTGCAACTTCACGCTTTCTGGAGCGGTGTCCTGTCCTGCGACCTGTTCACTGTGCTCCTGGCTCTGTCCTTGGTGAGCCAGCTGTGGCTCCTTCCTTTTCTGTAGTGTGTGATACTCCGTGGCGTGGAGTATTATCCATCCTCTGGTTTGTCGTACTTCCAGGGCTCAGGTTTGCTTTTATGAATGAGGCCGCTGTTTTGAGCAGGGCTTCTGAGGATGACCCGAGATGGTTCCCTGCCTCTCCCCCACCGCCTTAAAGCACCCTGGGGTCCTCTGACTTTCTTCCCAAGGGCCGCCTGCTGCCGCCCGGAGCTGTGGCCCCACTGCAGGAACAAGCCAGCAGGCCCCTCTCTGAGCAGCTCAGCTGCAGGCCTGGAAGCCAGTGTTTCCTGTGAACTGAGAGGAGCAGCCAGCTGAAGGAGGCTGGCCGGCTGCTGGAGGAGGGACCCAGCACAGCATGGGGCAAGGGTGCAGACCACACACCCGCCTGGCCTTCAGCTCTGCAAGTCCAGAAAGAGCGGGTGCTCTAGGGTGCCTTCCACCTACTCCCACTCATTAAGCCCACAGAGGCCCTTGCTTACACTTCATGCCAACATCCATTTAGAATGGAAGCCATCCCCCAGTGTCCCTTACCCAGGGACCCAGTCCCAGTGCCATGATGCTTGTAAAGTGAAAGTGGTTGCTTGGTGAGAATGGACTTGGAAGAGAGAGAGGAAGCCTCAAGAAGGTCACTATCCAAGCCCTGGAAGAGCTCTGCGTCTTCTTGTCCCATTCCTGAGCCACCTCCAGGGCTGAGACCACCACGTGTCACAGAGCCACATAGACCTGCCCTGGATAAGGCCGGGCCTGCTCTGCAACCATTCATTTCCATTCATGATGACCTTGCCGAGGCTTTGGGCACCAAAAAGATCAAGCTGGTTTTCGGTTTAGTCTGTATGATGGAAATTGCTTATCCTCCCGAGTGTTTTTTCCATACTCACAGTTCTGGGGAGTCTCCTGTTACCCTGTGCATCACTCGTCCTAACTTCTTCCAGAAAGGCAGAGTCTGCTTATATTAAAATACCCACCTGTATGTCTAAATGAACAGCAAAGCAAGAGCAGGAACTTCACAGATATAGGGGAGAACACCTTCCCATCACCAGGGAGGAGACTGTTCTTAAGCGTGTGACTAGGATGATTTTTGAGCTTCCTAGCCGACCGGGAACAGAAGGAAACACATGGTGTGGTTTGATTTGAATAATGCAGTTGGTTCACACTTCTGGAGTTTTAAAGGGCAATCAGGAATTAGGTTAAGCACAAGGGATCTTGGTTGTTTTTATGGAGTTGTATTAGCAAACAGTTGTGAAGTTTTCATTTCAGACACTTCACTAATAAAAAAGGATGAGAATTCTCATTCTGTGCGAATGAGTCTCACAGACACAAAATACGTTTCTCTTGGGAATTGCAAGCAATCGTGTCCTGCACAAGGCCACTAGCATGCAAGGTTTCCACAGCTCAGTTCAACGTTTATTGAGCACCTACAATGTACCGGACAGTGTTAGACCCTGAGGACACAGAGTTGTGATATGACTTACGCTGCCATCCCTCAGGAAATCATAGTCAGCTGAGAAAAGGGGCAAAGAAGTCAGCAACAGCAGCACAGCTGGGCTCAGATGCGCACCCGGGGCTGGGAGAGCCTTGACCCACCCTGGGGGTGCGGGGGCTGAGGGGTAAGGCTTCACGAAGTCATGGAGGGAGCCAAGTCTTGAAAAGAGATTTCAGGTCCAGCCTGCTTGCCGAGTCTCCCCAGCTAACAGGGTGGTCCTGAGTTTTCAAAGATCCTTGACTCAAAAGCGAGTCACGGCTTTCAGAGACATCAAGCTCTGGAACACCCTCAACGTCAGAGGAAAAACGTCCGCAGCTTGGTCCCCTTTCCCTGTAGCAAAGCGGCTGTTGGTCAGAGAGGCTGGGGATGCGGGCTCATCTGAGCTGCTGGCTGGGCATCCCAGGTGGCTCAAGGGGTTAAGAATCCACCCACCGCTGAAGGAGACACGGGCAGGAGATGCGGGTTCAGTCCCCGGGCCGGGAAGACCCGCTGGAGGGGGAAATGGCAGCCCACTCCAGCATTGTTGCCCTGAGAGTCCCATGGACAGAGGAGCCTGGTGGACCACAGTCCGTGGGGCGCAGAGTCGGACAGGACTGCCCGCTCTCTCTCGGAATCGCTGGCCAGCAGAGAAGCAGACACACACTTTGCCTTGTCTCCTGACTCCCACATCAGCTGCTTACAGTGCTGAAGGCACGCTCACCTCACCGGCCTTTTCCTGGGGGCTCAGGGGCTTGCCATTCTTGGCAGCGTTTGGGGCTCGTGCCTCTACACGCCACCAACTGGCTTATGATCAAATCCCCATCAATTTCTTCGTTTGCAACACGAGCGCACTGCTCTGCCATCCATGAGTCCATCTTATCAAAGGAAGAGTTAAGCAGCTGCTGCAGCCTGAGGAGACCCGGATCATCCCTTATTGGCATGTGGATCCCCGGTAGATGAGGCTCCTGGACTGCGATGCTGCTCCGCGCTCTGCTCTGCGGCGGCGGCAGAGGTGGGTGTGGGCGCCGGGTGCGGGGGTTGCAACCCTGCACTCGCAGTTAAGAGCCTTGAATCTGACTCGCATCTCTGCAACTAAGCAGCTGTGTGACCTCCTCATATCCCCTTCTCTGGGCACCAGCTTGTTAATTCCCAGGGTAAGTGTGGGACAGATGATCACGAGCACGCCACAGGAAATTTGGGATTGGGAAATCCATCCGCCGCGAAGCAAGACAAAACTCGTTAAAAGAAATGATTAAAGTGAATGGGAAATGAGTGACCGGTCAGGTGTCTAGGAAAGGCTGAAGACACCAGCTGAACAGCAGTAGCACAGCAGTCAAAGGTCAGCGCAGAAAAGCAGCACTTCGTCAGAAAGCAGGACATCCCTTCGGAGAGCCCTGCGGTTGGCAGAGGAGCCGCGGCCGGATAAGGGGTCAAGCTGCTCTCAGCCCGGGAGCGCTAATGAGGGGTGGGCCCGCGCCGCAGCGGCAGCCAATGAGAGGGCCTCCCGATGACGTCACGGAACCCCTCGGCTCCTCATTGGCGGCCCCGGGCTGTGCGCACCTCCGGGCTGGGCAGCCGGAGGCAGTCTAACCCCCGGCCCGAGAGCCTCGTCCAGCCTTTCGTTACTAGAGAACCTCGCTCTCAGTCTGCCTCAATCAGAAAGGAGAAATTAAAATGCCCAGAAAAAAAGAGTTCTCACCCACCCCACAGGCTGGATTTACCATCCTGAGGTTAACCGCCTTTTCTTTAGTGAAAGTGGCAAGTTTGTTTTGCTTTAATCCAAATATAATGATTCTTTGGAAGGAATAATGCTAAAGCTGAAACTCCAGTACTTTGGCCACCTCATGCGAAGAGTTGACTCATTGGAAAAGACTCTGTTGCTGGGAGGGATTGGGGGCAGGAGGAGAAGGGGACGACCGAGGCTGAGATGGCTGGATGGCATCACGGACTCGATGGACGTGGTGAAGGTGAAGTCTCAGTCGTGTCCGACTCTTTGTGACCCCGTGGACTGTAACCTACTAGGCTTCTCCATCCATGGGATTCTCCAGGCAAGAATAGTGGAGTGGATTGCCATTTCCTTCTCCAGGGGATCTTCCTGACCCAGGGATGGAACCCGGGTCTCCCGCATTGGAGGCAGACGCTTTAACCTCTGAGCCACCAGGGACCAACCTAAGTTATGACCAACCTCGGTGAAGGTGAAGTGAGGAACAGGGAGGCCTGGGGCGCTGCGATTCACGGGGTCGCAGAGAGTCGGACACGAATGAGCGACTGAACTGAACTGAATTAACCACCTTAACCGTTTAATGACACTGAGCATACATTCTTGGGCTTCCCTGGTGGCTCAGACAGTAAAGAATCTGTCTGCAACGCGGGAGACCTGGGTTTGATCCCTGGGTGGGGAAGATCCCCTGGAGAAGAGCATGGCAACCCCTCCAGGATTATTCTTGGGGCTTCCCTTGTAGCTCAGTTGATAAAACACCTGCCTGCAATGCAGGAGACCTGGGTTCAATTCCTGGGGAAGATCCCCTGGAGGAGGAAATGGCAGTACACTCCAGCATCTTGCCTGGAGAATCCCGTGGCCAGAGGAGCCCAGAGGGCACAAAAGAGTCAGACAGGACTGAGTGACAGCTTGAGTTTCATGCATCCTTTGGCTGGCCACCTTTTATTTCCCCCGGTGACACTCAAGGTCGGGAGCAAAGACGTTTCTCAAACGGTGGTGCACAGAGGGACTCAGTGCTGGTTGCACACGGGGGCCCCTCCCCAGGGGCCCTTCTGACTCTGGAACCTGCAGGTTGAAGAAACAGGCGGGGCCAGCAATGTGGACCCCACTTTGGGAACCAGACATTGAAAGTATCTTCAGAGCTTGTTACAAGTGCAAATTCTCAGACTGTACCCCTCCAGACCTGCTGAACCAGAAGCTGTGAGCTGGGGTCTGGTCATCTGTGTTTCGCGGCTTCCCTGGTGGCTCAGTGCTAAAGAATCCGCCTGCAATGCAGGAGACGTAGGTTCAGTCCCTGGGTCGGGAAGATCCCCTGGAGAAGGAAATGGCAACCCACTCCAGTATTCTTGTCTGGAGAATCCCATGGACAGAGCCTGCTGGGCTACAGTCCATGGCATCGCATGGGTTGGACACGACTGAGCAACTTAACNAAGTATCTTCAGAGCTTGTTACAAGTGCAGATTCTCAGACTGTACCCCTCCAGACCTGCTGAACCAGAAGCTGTGAGCTGGGGTCTGGTCATCTATGTTTTGCGGCTTCCCTGGTGGCTCAGTGCTAAAGAATCCGCCTGCAATGCAGGAGACGTAGGTTCAGTCCCTGGGTCAGGAAGATCCCCTGGAGAAGGAAATGGCAACCCACTCCAGTATTCTTGTCTGGAGAATCCCATGGACAGAGCCTGCTGGGCTACAGTCCATGGCATCGCACGGGTTGGACACGACTGAGCAACTTAACGACAACATGCGTGTTTTAACAAGTCCTCCCAATGGTTATGATGCACCTCAAGTTTGAAAACTGATTTACTACTGTGATTTCTTTTTTAAAAACTCTTTACCTAATTTTTTAAAAATTATATATTTTTAATTCAAGGATAATTGCTTTACAGTATTGGTTTAATTTCCGCCATGCATCAACATGAATTAGGTGTATATATGTCCCCTCCCTGAGAATTGACTTTAATCAGCTCATCATGACCCTTGAGATGGTCTCAGAACAATCTGGAGAGCTGCTCTACAATCCACTCACTCCCATGGTCTCAGAACATTAGGGCTAGGCAGGCCCGTGGTCTGGTCCTTCTGGGGCAGATAATTCTGGAACGCCTCCCCTGCTCTCACCCTGAAGCTCCTGGGCTCCTCACCAGGGCTCCTCACAGCGCCAATGGTTTTGGCTCTGAGATGCACCGGTAAAAGTCCTTTCCTAGAACTGGCTGAGACGGTTTCCATGCGTGACCACATGCTAAGGAGGAACCCAGGGCAGCCTCGTCCTGCCCCACGGCCTGGGCAGCAGAGGAAGCTGGTCTGCAGGAGGAGGAGTGAGGCAGACGCAGGTGCCGGGATGGGAGGTGGGAAGGGAACATTCCCGAGGCCCTTCCGGCCTTGCACTCCCCACCCCTGCCTCCCTCTCACTGGCGCTGGCTCGAGGGGCTCTGTGAGCTAAAGAGAGGATCACATGCACAGCCCACCTGGGGCCCTGCTGCCTTCCAGCCCTCAGGGAGCAGGAGAGTCCCCAGCCTGAATTTTCTCTGTTTTGCTCTAAAATCCTTCCGGTTAACGCAGGTGGATTCCTCCAATTTGCCACCAAGGACTCTTGAAGGATTCAGCTTTGTTTTACAGGGAGGGAAGCAGCCTCAGTGACCTGCCCAGGGTTATGTGAGCCCCGAGCTTGCGGCCACTGCAGGGGACTCACTCTCACGACCTTGGGTCACAGCCCAGGGCTCTCCCCACAGCGAGGCAGTCAACCTCAGGCCTTTCTTCCTCTTGTAAGCTTTTAATAAATCAGTTTCATTTTCAAACTACTGCCCAGAATAGTCTGTGATCAGTAAAAAGACGCTAAGAGCACTGTCTATTCTAGGAAGTTATTTTATTTTCTGATGAACTGTAGTGGGAATGGATGGTCTGAATGTTTCTGTCACTAAAGGAGCGTGACAGATGTTACCCTGGTCCTCACCCAACCCAGATTTCTTTCGTAAGAAAGATGATATCATTTCACCATGATATGATCCAGTAATTCCACTCCCCAGTATTTATCTGAAGAAAATGGAAACACTAATTAAAAAGGATACAGAGTTGGACTGTGAAGAAGGCTGAGCACCGAAGAATTGATGCTTTTGAACTGTGGTGTTGGAGAAGACTCTTGAGCGTCCCTTGGACTGCAAGGAGATCCAACCAGTCCATTCTGAAGGAGATCAGCCCTGGGATTTCTTTGGAAGGAATGATGTTAAAGCTGAGACTCCAGTACTTTGGCCACCTCATGAGAAGAGCTGACTCATTGGAAAAGACTCTGATGCTGGGAGGGATTGGGGGCAGGAGGAGAAGGGGACGACAGAGGATGAGATGGCTGGATGGCGTCACGTACTCGATGGACGTGAGTCTGCGTGAACTCCGGGAGTTGGTGATGGACAGGGAGGCCTGGCATGCTGCAATTCATGGGGTCGCAAAGAGTTGGACACGACTGAGCGACTGAACTGAACTGAACTGGACTGATGCGCCCCATGCTCACTGCAGCTTTATTTTCAATAATAACCAAGACATGGCAACAGCTTAAGTGTCCATACACAGACGAGTAGGAAAGAAAATTCTAAAATGCAAGATATGTGTGTGTTGTATATTATAATACATATATTGCTGCTGCTGCTAAGTCGCTTCAGTCGTGTCCAACTCTGTGCGACCCCATAGATGGCAGCCCACCAGGCTCCCCCTGTCCCTGGGATTTTCCAGGCAAGAGTACTGGAGTGGGGTGCCATTGCCTTCTGAGTAATATATATATTACTCAGCCATAAAAAATTATGAAATTTTGCCATTTGCAACAACGTGGATGTACCTTGAGGGTGTTATGCTAAATGAAATATCAGACATAGAAAGATAAATACCATATGATGATCTCACTACTACGTGGACTCTAAAACAAAGCAAAGCTCATAAACAGATGGGTGCTTGCAGGGGGTTGGGTGACACGGGGAAGGGGTTTGAGATAAATTTCCAGTTATAAGATAAGTAAGCCATGGGATGATAATGTAACGTTTGATACAGTGACTACGGTTAATATTGTGTGTGTGTTTGCAAGTGGCTAGGAGAGCAAATCTTAAAAGTTTCATCATAAGAAAATAGTTCTCATCAGCACTTGGCCTGAGTGTCAGAGAAGGCAGGNCCATAAAAAATTATGAAATTTTGCCATTTGCAACAACGTGGATGTACCTTGAGGGTGTTATGCTAAATGAAATATCAGACATAGAAAGATAAATACCATATGATGATCTCACTACTACGTGGACTCTAAAACAAAGCAAAGCTCATAAACAGATGGGTGCTTGCAGGGCTGGGGGTTGGGTGACACGGGGAAGGGGTTTGAGATAAATTTCCAGTTATAAGATAAGTAAGCCATGGGATGATAATGTAACGTTTGATACGGTGACTACGGTTAATATTGTGTGTGTGTTTGCAAGTGGCTAGGAGAGTAAATCTTAAAAGTTTCATCATAAGAAAACAGTTCTCATCAGCACTTGGCCTGAGTGTCAGAGAAGGCAGGGAGCAAAAAGAAGAGAGTTGCGAGCTGCCCTTGCTCCCGGGAGGCACAACTGCTCCCCGCCTGCCTCGTGGCCTCCTGGACCTTTCTGTGCGCTCCTGTGTTGGGGGGCCCCCCACCATGAGGTGGAACCGGCCTCCCACTGGCGAGGCTGAGGAGGGCCAGGCGCTCACGGTGCCAGACTCGCCTGCGGCCGCAGTGAAGGGGGCTTGGGGCGTCCCGACGCGGCGGCCCCGGGGCACCTGGCGCCACAGCCAGAGGCTCAGCCTCGCCTCCTCCTTGCCAGAGGGCCCTGGGGAGCACTGCCAGCCTGGCTAGGGCCCCGCTTCCCAGCCTGGTCTGCGGGCTCCCGAGATGGTGAGCCACCTGAGATCAATTCCTTGTCTGCCTAAGCGAGCCGGGCTGGGCTCTGCTGAGGGCGGAGCCCCCACGGGCGGGCGGGCCCCTGCGGCGGGCGAGGGCCGGTGCCCGGGTGGAGGGCAGGCGCTGGAGCCGGAAGGGGCCGCGCGCGGGCCGGTCTCCCGCGGGGAGGAAGGGGTCGCGAGCCGGTCAGAGCCCCGCTCAGGGTTAGCAGGGGTCGCAGCCAGGCCTGGAGCGTTTCCTGCGAGTCTGGCTTCTTTCCTGTGCTGCTTTCTGAGCTGTTCGCCCAAGAATGCTGGGCTTTTCCTTTGTGGGAGCGGAGGCCGGTCAGGAGGGGAGGGGAGGCTTCAGAGCTCCGCGCGGGCAGCTTCTGGGGAGCCTCGGGCGCCCCTGCTTCAAGCCCAAGAGCCCAAAAGTTAAGCCCGTCACCCGACATGTCATTTAACTGTCGGTGGCTCTCCTTTATTTCTTCTTTCTTTCCTTCGACCGGGTTCGTTTCAGGGGTACAGCATAAGGATTCAAGGGTTTTTTCCTTTGCAGATTGTATTCCATTGTGGGTTATTACAAGACACTAGATATAATTCCCTGTGGTGTGCAGTAAACCCTGGCCGCTCATCTCTTTGAGGTGTGGCAGCTTGTGCCCGTTAATCCCATGCTCCTTGTGTCTCTCCCCACCTGCCTTTCCCTTCGACAACCATAATTTTGTTTTCTGTCTTTGCGAGTCCCTTTCTGTTTTGTATATAGATTCATTTGTATTATTTTTTACATTCCATGCGTGAAGTCGCTCAGTCGTGTCCGACTCTTTCTGACCCCATGGACTGTAGCCCTCCAGGCTCCTCCATCCATGGAATTTTCTAGGCCAGAGTACTGGAGTGGGTGCCAGGTGTAAGGAGCATCGTATGGAATTTCCCTTGGTCCATCTCGCTCAGCATGGCGCTCCACGGGCTCGCCTGCTGTAGATGACACTTTACTCGCTTGGATGCTGAGTGATACTCCATCGTACACACGCATCTTTTTTATTGTGATTATTCTTTTTAGATTTATTTTTGGTGGATATATGGTTGAATTACACTGCTGTGTTACTTGCTGCGATATAGAAAAGTGATTCAGTTATACGGAGATATGCTCCTCTCCCTATTCTTTTCGATATGGCTCATCACGGGATATTGAACATAGTCTCCCGTGCTGTACAGAAGGACCTTGCTGTTCATCCACCCATGTAGGATACACCCGTTTGCACCCGCTCATCCCGAACAACCAGCCCAACCCTCTCCCGCCCCCCTCACCCTTGGCCACCGGCAGTCTCCTCTCTGTGCCCTAGGTGCGGTTTCTGGTTCGTTTCTGCTGCATTTTAGATTCTGCGTGTGAGCGGCGTCGTGCAGCATTTGTCTCTGACTCCTTCACTCAGGACGATAATCTCGCGCTCCATCCGTGCTGCCGCAAGTGGCATTATTTCACTTCTCTTTATGGCTGAGTAGTGTTCCACTTTACATACGCACATCTTTTCACCCATTCACCTGTCGATAAACATGGGGGTTATTTCCACTAGACTATTCCAGTAGTTAAGCTGCTGTGGATAGCGCTCTGAGGAGCACAGGGGTGCGTGGGCCTTTTGGGTGATAACTTTGTCCTGATACATGCCCAGCAGTGGGGTGCTAGACCAGATGGAAATTCTGCTGCGCGTTTTCCGAGGAGCCTCCATGCTGTTTCACATAGTGGGTGCGCCAACTTGCATTCCCAGCAACAGTGTAGGAGGGGTCCCTTTCC
Organism: Antidorcas marsupialis; assembly: GCA_006408585.1. NCBI lineage: Eukaryota > Metazoa > Chordata > Mammalia > Artiodactyla > Bovidae > Antidorcas > Antidorcas marsupialis. The sequence continues at coordinate 158,276 of SJYB01002372.1, read as the reverse complement.
TCCACACCTTCTCCAGCACGTGTTATCTGTAGACTTTTTAATGATGGCCGTTCTGCTGGAGTGAGGTGGCACCTCACTGTATTTCTGATTTGCATTTCTCTAATTAGTGATGTTGACCATCTTCTGTGTCTACTGGTCATCTATATATCTTCTTTCAAGAAATGGCTATTAAAATCTGCCCATTTTTTAAATTTTTATTTTTTTGTAGCATTGTATGAGCTGTTTGGAGATTAAGTCCTTGTCAGTCACATCATCTACAAGTCTTTTCTCGCATTCTGTTGGCTGCCTTTTTTCCGCTTTCTATTTTCCCCGTGGTTTCCTTGGCTGTGCAAGAGCCTGTAAGTTTGACTGAGTCCCATTTGTTCCATCTTTGCTTTGGGAGACTGATCTAAGAAAATATGGCCGGAATTTATGTCACATCATGTTTTTTTCCCCTGTGCTCTCTTCTAGAGGTTATTTGGTGTCATGTCTCAGTTTAGGCCTTTAAACCACTTTGTGTCCATTTTCTTATGCCGTGTGAGGGAATGTTCTCATTTCACTGCTTACACGCAGCTGACTGTGAACCCAGCTGGAGCCCAGGCCCTCACCCAGGAGCCGACACCACCCAGAGAACCTGCGGGCCCGGCTGCCCCCTCCGCAAACATGTCCGTGCTCCTTGCGTAGAGGCTGCAGCTCAGGCCCCCTTGTCCCCTTACAAGCAGGGGAGCGTGAAGCCTGCTCTGCGTCCCAAGCTCCCTGGGCTCCTGGAGGCATCCTCATTGGCCTCCTGTGGCCGGGGACCCAGGACCCCGGAGCACACAGGGCTGTTTCTGGGCTGGCCGGGAGGCAGAAGTACCACTTTCGTCCAGGCTTTGTCCGCCTGTGCCAACGCAGGAAAGCTGCAGGGCCCCCTCCTGACAAGCGTGGTCCAGCTGCATGGGGCCAGAGGACGCACCGCGGGGACCTGTTACAGACGGAATCAGCGCCGGGCCACCCTCGTCCAGAAGCTGAGCTCAGTCCCCCATGCCCCTCTCCTCCCCCATCTCACTTGGGATGTCTGTATACAAGGCTGAGAGTGAGGTCTGTCTCTTTCTCTCTCTAAGAAAATTTCTAAACAAAACCCCGATCATCAGTAACAACATGATGTCCAAGGCGGTGCTGGCTCTGAGCATCTTTCTACCAGACCACGGAAAGTCAATTAATCTTTCTGAGCCTTGGCTTCCTTGTAAATATTTCCTGACCCCAAAGTACCTCAGAGGAGGAGGGTCCAGACACCCCTTTCTGCTCAGCAGCCAGCTGCACAGGGTCCAGAAACTCAGCTGCACTGTGACTGGGCGCCTCCCCTGCTGTCTGGTAGGTTTCACGTGGAGGGGCTGTCTGCCTCCATGACCTCACAGAGAAGCTCAGACCCCAGCCTACAGCCTCAGGAAACATTCATTTATCAAAGGACACTCATCAGGGAACAGGGTATTGTTCCTTTGTTTGATGCGTGTGCGTTTTTTCCTAAGCGCCTTTGAAACGAAAGCCATAAAGCTGCTGGATGACTCAGGAGTTTGCCGTTGATTCTCTCATGCTCCTGACGGTTGTCTGAGTTTGAGTTTTAGCTATTTCACATGTAAGAGGCAGACCGTGTTTATAAGTTCAAGCAGTGGCCTTGATTTCACAGAGAAATTAGGAAAGCTTGATAGCTCACACATGGCCCACGCTGAGCAGATCAGCTTGCCCCCGTGAAGCTGGGTCTCCTGGAAGAGGACTCCTCAGGGAGACTGCATGCCTCCTAATTACAGTAGCTACATAATCACTGCTCCAGAAGTAAGGTGCACGAATGGTTGGAGAATGGATGAGACCTTTGAGGCAGTGAGTCATGTTCTTTCAAGTTGGGAAGGCAAAGACCCGTGGGCTTGAGCGTCAATAGACTGATGAATCAACAGGACTTTGCTGTAGTTTGCGTTCCTTTCTTTCTCAAGGATGGAAATTAATATCTGGTGTCTATGGGGCCTTTTTGCAATCTCTTCTCAGAATAAAACCCTCATTGTTGGATGCAATGTCTTGACGGTCATTCTGCACCACCAGAGACAGTCACCCAACCGGGGGTGGGGTGGGGCGAAGGTGCGGGAAGTAAAAGGGAGCTTCAGAAGACAAAGCCAGCTCGATAGCCTTACTCCTCGCCGCTTTCCCTCAGGACAAAGAAGGCGCTTCGCAAAGCTCTGCTCTCCCCGCCTCCCCGCACGTCAGCAGGGCCGCCCCCACGGTGGGACTCCCCGCTCAGAGGGGCCTGGGGATGCAGTGAGGCCGCAGGTCACGACCCCCAGAGGCCTGCTGGCCCGCGTGAGGGCACACGGCTCCTCGACGAACTCGGTGCCCGCTGCTCACTCCCCGCCGGGGTCTGGGCAACAACACCATCCCGGGGGGCCTCCGCTCACCTCCGTCACGCTCAGGGCAGGCTGTCTGCCTTGCCGGTTGTTCAGGGAACGTTTTGAATCTAGTTCTAAGGACGCACGGGCGAGCCAGTCTGCTGTCCTGCCGCTCTTCTCACGGCGGCTCTGCCCCTCTCTGCCTGGCTGTGACATCCGGGTTGGACTCACAGGAGGGATAGGCTGCGAGACTGGGACTGATAAATGCATACCGCTATACACCCTGTATATATACACCCGCGCGCACCGCGGTGTGCCCACGCATGCTGCTGTATGCCTATGTACACCCCCGCGCACCGCGGTGTGCCCACGCATGCTGCTGTATGCCTATATACACCCCCGCACACCGCGGTGTGCCCACGCATGCTGCTATATACCTATATACACCCCCACACACCGCGGTGTGCCCACGCATGCTGCTATATGCCTATATACGCCCCCGCACACCGCGGTGTGCCCACGCATGCTGCTATATGCCTATATACACCCCCGCACACCGCGGTGTGCCCACGCATGCTGCTATATGCCTATATACACCCCCGCACACCGCGGTGTGCCCACGCATGCTGCTATATGCCTATATACACCCCCGCACACCGCGGTGTGCCCACGCATGCTGCTATATGCCTATATACACCCCCGCACACCGCGGTGTGCCCACGCATGCTGCTATATGCCTATATACACCCCCGCACACCGCGGTGTGCCCACGCATGCTGCTATATGCCTATATACACCCCCGCACACCGCGGTGTGCCCACGCATGCTGCTATATGCCTATATACACCCCCGCACACCGCGGTGTGCCCACGCATGCTGCTATATGCCTATATACACCCCCGCACACCGCGGTGTGCCCACGCATGCTGCTATATGCCTATATACACCCCCGCACACCGCGGTGTGCCCACGCATGCTGCTATATGCCTATATACACCCCCGCACACCGCGGTGTGCCCACGCATGCTGCTATATGCCTATATACGCCCCCGCACACCGCGGTGTGCCCACGCATGCTGCTATATGCCTATATACGCCCCCGCACACCGCGGTGTGCCCACGCATGCTGCTATATGCCTATATACGCCCCCGCACACCGCGGTGTGCCCACGCATGCTGCTATATGCCTATATACGCCCCCGCACACCGCGGTGTGCCCACGCATGCTGCTATATGCCTATATACACCCCCGCACACCGCGGTGTGCCCACGCATGCTGCTATATGCCTATATACACCCCCGCACACCGCGGTGTGCCCACGCATGCTGCTATATGCCTATATACACCCCCGCACACCGCGGTGTGCCCACGCATGCTGCTATATGCCTATATACACCCCCGCACACCGCGGTGTGCCCACGCATGCTGCTATATGCCTATATACGCCCCCGCACACCGCGGTGTGCCCACGCATGCTGCTATATGCCTATATACGCCCCCGCACACCGCGGTGTGCCCACGCATGCTGCTATATGCCTATATACACCCCCGCACACCGCGGTGTGCCCACGCATGCTGCTATATGCCTATATACACCCCCGCACACCGCGGTGTGCCCACGCATGCTGCTATATGCCTATATACACCCCCGCACACCGCGGTGTGCCCACGCATGCTGCTATATGCCTATATACGCCCCCGCACACCGCGGTGTGCCCACGCATGCTGCTATATGCCTATATACGCCCCCGCACACCGCGGTGTGCCCACGCATGCTGCTATATGCCTATATACACCCCCGCACACCGCGGTGTGCCCACGCATGCTGCTATATGCCTATATACACCCCCGCACACCGCGGTGTGCCCACGCATGCTGCTATATGCCTATATACACCCCCGCACACCGCGGTGTGCCCACGCATGCTGCTATATGCCTATATACGCCCCCGCACACCGCGGTGTGCCCACGCATGCTGCTATATGCCTATATACGCCCCCGCACACCGCGGTGTGCCCACGCATGCTGCTATATGCCTATATACACCCCCGCACACCGCGGTGTGCCCACGCATGCTGCTATATGCCTATATACACCCCCGCACACCGCGGTGTGCCCACGCATGCTGCTATATGCCTATATACACCCCCGCACACCGCGGTGTGCCCACGCATGCTGCTATATGCCTATATACGCCCCCGCACACCGCGGTGTGCCCACGCATGCTGCTATATGCCTATATACGCCCCCGCACACCGCGGTGTGCCCACGCATGCTGCTATATGCCTATATACACCCCCGCACACCGCGGTGTGCCCACGCATGCTGCTATATGCCTATATACACCCCCGCACACCGCGGTGTGCCCACGCATGCTGCTATATGCCTATATACACCCCCGCACACCGCGGTGTGCCCACGCATGCTGCTATATGCCTATATACGCCCCCGCACACCGCGGTGTGCCCACGCATGCTGCTATATGCCTATATACGCCCCCGCACACCGCGGTGTGCCCACGCATGCTGCTATATGCCTATATACACCCCCGCACACCGCGGTGTGCCCACGCATGCTGCTATATGCCTATATACACCCCCGCACACCGCGGTGTGCCCACGCATGCTGCTATATGCCTATATACACCCCCGCACACCGCGGTGTGCCCACGCATGCTGCTATATGCCTATATACGCCCCCGCACACCGCGGTGTGCCCACGCATGCTGCTATATGCCTATATACGCCCCCGCACACCGCGGTGTGCCCACGCATGCTGCTATATGCCTATATACACCCCCGCACACCGCGGTGTGCCCACGCATGCTGCTATATGCCTATATACACCCCCGCACACCGCGGTGTGCCCACGCATGCTGCTATATGCCTATATACACCCCCGCACACCGCGGTGTGCCCACGCATGCTGCTATATGCCTATATACGCCCCCGCACACCGCGGTGTGCCCACGCATGCTGCTATATGCCTATATACGCCCCCGCACACCGCGGTGTGCCCACGCATGCTGCTATATGCCTATATACACCCCCGCACACCGCGGTGTGCCCACGCATGCTGCTATATGCCTATATACACCCCCGCACACCGCGGTGTGCCCACGCATGCTGCTATATGCCTATATACACCCCCGCACACCGCGGTGTGCCCACGCATGCTGCTATATGCCTATATACGCCCCCGCACACCGCGGTGTGCCCACGCATGCTGCTATATGCCTATATACGCCCCCGCACACCGCGGTGTGCCCACGCATGCTGCTATATGCCTATATACACCCCCGCACACCGCGGTGTGCCCACGCATGCTGCTATATGCCTATATACACCCCCGCACACCGCGGTGTGCCCACCCATGTTGCTATATACCTATATACACCCCCGCACACCGCGGTGTGCCCACACATGCTGCTATATGCCTATATATCCCTACGCACACCGCGGTGTACCTATATATATCCATGCATACCCCTGTGTACCCACGCATACCGCTGTATACCCACACACACCGTGGTACACCCACGCATACCACAGTGTACCCACGCATACCGTGGTATACCCACGCACACTGCTGTATACCCATGCACACTGTGGTATACCTATATATACCCATGCATACTGCAGTATACCCACGATACCCCTGCATACCCACGCACACCGCGGTATACCTATATATACTCACGCATACTGCTGTATGCCCATGATAGCCTTGTATACCCATGCACACTGCGGTATACCTATATATACCCACCCATACCGCTAGATACATATACGTACTGCTATACACACATATAATAACACATAAGGACCTACTGTATAGCACAGGGGTTTCCCCTGTGGCTCAGCTAGTAAAGAATTCGCCTGCAGTGTGGGAGCCCTGGGTTCAATCACTGGGTTGGGAAGATCCCCTGGAGAAGGGAATGGCTACCCACTCCAGTATTCTGACCTGGAGAGTTCCCTGGATTGTATAGTCCATGGGGTCGCAAAGGGTCGGACACGACTGAGCGACTTTCACAGGGAACTCAATACTCTGTAATGACCTATATGGGAAAAAGAATCTAAAAAATAATGGATTTATGTGTATCTGGCTTTCCCTAGTGGCTTAGACAGTAAAGAATCTGCCTGCAATGCAGGGGGCCTGGGTTCAATCCCTGAGTCGGGAAGATCCCTTGGAGAAAGAAATAGCACCCTACTCCAGTATTTCTGCCTGGAAAATACTTGGACAGAGGGACCTGGTGGGCTACAGTTCATGGGTTTGCAAAGAGTCAGGCACGACTGAGCAACTCACACACACACACACACACACACGGCTTTTAATAGATGATAGAGAAACAGGCAATGCCACCCCACTCCAGCACTCTTGCCTGAAAACCCCCATGGACGGAGGAGCCTGGTGGGCTGCAGTCCATGGGGTTGCTAAGAGTCTGACACGACTGAGCGACTTCTCTTTCACTTTTCACTTTCATGCATCGGAGAAGGAAATGGCAACCCACTCCAGTGTTCTTGCCTGGAGAATCCCAGGGACGGGGGAGCCTGGTGGGCTGCTGTCTATGCGGTCACACACAGTCGGACACGACTGAAGTGACTTAGCAACAGCAGCAGAGAAATAGGTAGATATGTGTGTATGTATCTGTGGAAACANTCAGTGGGGTGGGGGGTGCGGGGCGCAGGCCTCCGAGCCTCTGCAGCAGGTGCCCGGCGAGGCCGGGCCTGAAGTTCTCGTGCCCCAGGCCTGCGGCGGAGCCCCCCGCACCAGCGGGGGCGGAAGGAGGGCCCGGCCCCAGCTCACGTCTGCACGTGCCCAGGCCCAGCCTCGGCAACAGGGAGCTGGCGGGTGGAGAGAGGCTGCCTCCCTGCTTCTCTGTGGGCGACAGCCCCTGGAGCGGGGAGAGGGGGCCTGTGCTCTTGGCCGCCAGCCCTGGAGGGGGTCTCACCCTGCTGAGCGGGAGCCCTGGAGCCCGAAGCCAACCTCGCTGGCCTCAGTCAGTGCCATCTGGGCTGGCTCTTGCTGGAGGCTCTGGGGAGAATCTGTCTCCTTGTCCTTCCGGGGACCACCTGTCCCCTTAGGCCTGAGGGCCCTTCCTCCATCTTCAGAGCCAGCAGCATGGGGCTCCTCCACTCTCTGCCCTCCCGCCTCCCCCATGGGGACCCTTGTGGTGACATCAGGCCCTCCCAGATCACCCAGGTTGCTCTTCATCTCGAGACCGGGAAGCTGCCTTTTGCCGCATAAGGCACCATATTCTCAAAGTGAAAGTCGCTCAGTCGTGTCTGACTCTCTGTGACCCCAGGGACTATAGCCCGCCAGGCTCCTCTGTTCACAGGATTGTCCTGATCAGAATACTGGGTGGGTAGCTGTTCCTTTCTCCAGGGGCTCTTCCAAAACCAGGGATCAAACCCAGGTCTCCAGCGTTAGAGGTGGATTCTTTGCCGTCTGAGCCACCAGGGAAGCCCCTTCCTGAGAGACATGGCCGCTGTCCTGTCGCAGGTGGGCAGCAGGAGGAGGACGAAACGGGCCCGCTCCGAGCTGCTCTGGAGCCCTGGGCTCAGCGTGGCTCCTGCACTGACCAGCGGGGCAGCCCCTTGCGCTGTGCGACTCCCCGGGGAGCACCTTTCCCAGGCACTCGCCTAGCACCACGGCGGGAGCCCATGTACCTGGACCCTCAGCAGGGACTGGCCCTGGCCTTCTCCCCGAGCCCGGGGAACAGTGACTGCCACTCCCGGGCCACCTGCGGGCCCCAGGCGGGGTTTGAATCTGTATGATGACCCTTTGAGGAGATGGTTTTGTTCTCATTTTAAAGATGAAGTAATTAAGGCTTCAGAAAGTAACTCATCCAATATCGCTTAGTGAAAGAGGGGAGATGTAAAAATATGTCCACAAATTCTTTAGTACTTCCCTTCAAAAGGGGAGTCTAATTCTCCTCCCCTTAAGAGTGGCTGTACTTGGCTGCCAGCTTCTAGAGATTGTGATGTCTGACAACCGACACCAAGACCCCAAAGGAGCCATGACTGCCTCCTTGCTCTCTCACAGGTGCTGAGCTGGGGGGAGCCAGCTGGCATAGTGTCAAGAGGCCCCGATGAGAGCCGGGCGAGCCGTCCCGGGAAAGATCAGCCAGCCCCAGGTTAACCGACAATCAGAGGATGGCAGCCCAGACCCCATCCTCCCGCCTGGAGGAGGGGCTCTGGTGTGAGTCAGAACCACCCGGTAAGCTGCTCCTGAGTTCCTGACCCGCAGGGACTGGGAAACGATCAACCGTGGTTGTTTTTACGCCACTGGGTTTGGGGGCTATTTGTTAGGCAGCTACGCTAGCGCACACGGCAGCTGAACTTAACGCTCATTCCAGCATGTGCTGCTGCCTCCACGATGGTCTAGTTACGGAACCACCGGTGCTTCTTTGGAAGACTGAGAAGCTGGCCTTGAGGGGCTGCAGGCGTGCGTTTCAGAGGGTGGAAGGGAGGGGCCAGGAGCCAGGCAGCAGGGGGGAGCCGCAGAAGGTTGGGCGGAGGCGGCCAGGCAGGCAGGGAACGCGGCCACGGCTGCGGTGACGAGCCCCAGGCGTTCTCCCCCTGAGCTCTGCCAGGGGCTGCTCTCTCCTGGAGTCTTTGGATCCTGACGGGTTCTTTCCAGAAGGGCAATGAACGGGCAATTGCTGGACCAGACCTCTAGAGAACCGCCAGCAGCGGGGCCTCCCTGGTCGAGGGTGCCAGGAAGAGAGCAGGCCGCGGACGCTCCGGCCAGCAAGCCCACCCGAGGCGCTCCCCTGGGACGGGAGCCCCGCCAGCCGCTGCGGGCCACTCCACGCCCCCTTCTCAAACCAGCGCGCTGGGCGGGAGCCTCGCGGCCTGCCCCAGGCCCCCACATCCAGATCCGGAACCCGCTGTTCGCACGCTCACAGGCTTACTTGTTTCTTAAAGTTGAACAAATACATCTTTACACACACACAAGTTGACAGCAAGTAAGCCCTTACTGCCTTGTTAAAAACAAAACCCACATATAAATCTCTGAGGCCAAATTCCCAAGGCGAGGTGATGCCATATTCCCACGCTGTGCTCACTTTTGATTCCTGTGAGTCTTCCAGCGACAACTCACCCAGACCTGCCTGAACAAAGGGGAGATGAGCTGAAAGACGGGGGTTAAAAGAGCACATCCCTCTTACGCGAGCAGTATGGGACTCCGAGAATTCTCAGTCAATAGCTCTTAGTATACAAATTCTTCACTCCTTATATGTTGCCTTTAATCAATAGCAATACCAGTTATCACTGTTATAAAGCATTCAAATAACATTCAAATGACTATGAATATTTATAGCAACAAAGGAAACTAATGCTTAGTTCTTCTAATCCTAGAAGAGGGCAAGTTCATTATAAATTAATACTTGAAAATTCTAGCCCAGCTAGAATTAATTAAAAAAATCCTACCATGAAGTATTATATGGGATTCAGGAAAACAGCTATAGAAAAGCTTCTACGTACTTAACGTGGGAGACATCCAACCATTCCCTTTGGGGAGGACTAATACTAGAATAATACTAATAAAAACAATGAAAAATGGCATAAAGGCAGATATAAGAGGAACACTGATCCTTGATGTGAGGATAGTTTTATTTCTCGCATTGTCAGAATGTCCTAAGTTCTTCTAGAGTCTTAGGAAAAAAAGTCATGTGAATAAAATGGTGATTGCATGCAGTTAAGCAGCTCTGTCCAAGGTTTGCCCTGGAAGGGCTTTCTCTAAAAGCCCATCTAATTGCCAGCCAAACTGAGGCTTACAACCCAAAGAAGAAATTATCTAGTCCCAGAGCAAACCCTATTTATTTATAGATTTCACATAAAAGGACTTTTTGCTTCTTTCTAGCGTAAAATAATGGCAGCCCACTCCAGTGTTCTTGCCTGGAGAATCCCAGGGATGGGGGAGCCTGGTGGGCTGCCGTCTATGGGGTCACACAGAGTCGGACACGACTGAAATGACTTAGCAGCAGCAGCAGCGTAAAATAGGAATTTTTAATATTGGAAAATTGGGATAAAGGTGAGAGAGAGAAGAAAAGAGAGATGCAGGTAAATAGCTCATCAGGGCAAGCAGACCACGGCAAGGACCCAGCAAAGGAAACACGGGCAGGCGTCTGCCAACGGAGCAGCTTCTCCGTGAGGATGAGTGAGTCGCCGGCCCCAGCGGGAGAGGCTGCGCGCTGCCCGGAGCTCAGGGGAGGGTGACTCAGCCGCTGCTTATCAGGCAGCGGACAGAGCCAGCAACAAAAGGCTGCAAGGCCCCTTCAGAAGCAGCCCTTTTGAAACTGCAAAGTTTTGACCAGGGATGGACATACCCCCATGTGTCTGAGAAGAGAAGTGTTTTGAAGGAGGCCATCAACTACGGGTCTTTTATTTTAGAGGCACACCCGCTCTGGCTGTGATTCTTCTGCCTGAAGGGCCACCTTAGACTGCTGCACAGCGGATGTGGCTGGACGGCAAACAGTTGTTTAAAAGTGTCTAAAAGAGTTAGCTGGCGGCTGCCCACCGATAAGCTCCGCAGAGGGTCTGGAGCCCGAGGCTGGTGAGGTGGTGACCTGGAGGCCAGCAAGAACAAGCGCAGCTTCCTTCAGAAAGGAGGGACAAAGCAGAGGGGTCCCGCGGTGGGGAGAGAGAGGAGCAGAGAAGGGAAACCAAATGAAAAGATACGACTAAGTGATTCACTTCACTGTTGCACATTTGGGCCAGAGAGCAAAACCAAGGTACGGTCATTTCCCAAAGATGGGGCAAACGGGAGGATTTAAATATCAAAACTAGGTGTGTCCCAAACCTGACCTGCTGAAGCAAGAGGGACACAGCGTCTCAGGCTGCCCTGCCTGGCAATGCCACGCCTGGAATGCCACGCCTCTGCTGCACCTCCTGTCTTTGCAAGCCCGCCCCGGAGTCTCAGCTGCAGGGCGCTGGGACGCGGAGGCCCGCTCGGCCCCCCTGCCCCCGGTGCCTGGCGCTGCTTCCCAGGCCCTGCCCTGAAAGGCGCAGCTTCTAGTTCTGAAGGACCTTTTAAAATAAGAGGTGCTTATCAACTCAACGGCCGGCCGCAGGAAGCCAAGGACAGAAGCCAGGGGTTTAGCCCGTTGAAAACCAGACGTCCCTTCCCTCCTTGCTCACCATAAACGCCAAGGGGAAGAAGACACAGATGAAAGGGGAGAATATATGGTCAGATTATTAGGAAAGTGGAGAAAACCACGCAATCAACAGTGAAACCAGGTCGAAAACAATGGGGAAAACCACGGTGAGAACAAAAATGAAACAAACCCCAGAAAATGATGCCAACCCAGGTCCTTTCAATAAGGACGGTGCTCAGTACAAAGCTGTAAGTGCTTGCATCGCACTGTGACACATGACTAGCTCCAAAGTTTTAGGAAATTCTTGAACAAAAGGGGGCACATGGAAGCAGGGAGGAGGCAGCACGGCCCTCCGGCCCCGTTTCCGGGAGGCTGCGCCCGCAGGCGGCCCCGGGTCACCAGGAAGGCGCGCGGCTCCCAGCAGGAAATCGCGCTGGATGAGCGCCGAGGTTCCCAGAGTCTATGGTTCTGGGATCTGCCAAAAATACTGCTGGGATGCTGGTCTGACCTGATCGACCGTGCAGGCCTCTGAAATAACCCAGCCTCCTCAAACAGCAAGGCAGCCTACAGTGAGCTGGGTGCCGCTTCATGTTCTAAACCCACACTTAGACCTACAGTATACACTCAAAATTTCTCCCCAATACTATTCGATCACCTTAAGTATTAAAAGTCTATGTAATTAAAAAACCTCCCTATTATCAATTTCCACTTCAAAATGCTAACTGATGCTCACTATACAGAATCAAGCAAAGACACGACTCAATTGCTGTGTAACAAAGTTGTCATTATCAAATAACAGCTACATCTATATTCTGTCCATCTTTGGGATCAATGCACCTCAGAGGTTTTTCCCTCTAATTGATCTTTCACTGTGCTGCTGAGGCAGGGGAGGACAAGTATAGTTATTCTCATTTTACAGGAGGAGGAGGCACACAGGGGCCGTCTGGAAATTCAGTACTTAATTGCCTTCCCATCTGTTTTTTTGCAAACTCATCAGTAATACTCATGGAGAGTCAAATGTGATACATTTTACTCTTCAGTTAAAGCAAACGGTTCAGGAAAGAGAGAAAGAAAAAGAGAAACTGAGCTCTTTTCTGGTAAAGGACAAATGTGCCTAAGATGCTGATAAGTGTATTTATTACAACCTGAACACTAGGGAACAAGGCCGGGGCCCTGGCGGAGCGACACGGGCTTTACGCTCCATCACTCACAGCTTCCTGAGATTTCGGTTCTCACAAGAGGCTCAGTGCAAAGCAGTCAAGTTTGCATCCAACTTCAACAGTGTCCCTAATCACCTCAGAGCTCTTTTGAACAAAAAGAGCTAATTTAATAACATGTTGGTCAATATTAAGAAGTTATTATTATTTGGTAAGAGTCCTAGAATATAGAAACATAGTATTATACCTAAGCAATTCGTCTACAAAAAAAGAATGGAAATTTCATCTGCAACGGTTCCTTAAATCTATGGCTCATAAACAAACCATTAATTTCTAATGTCTAAATACCTTAAAAGGAAAAAATGTTTATGTATTACTCCCATCATATGAACTCTGCCCAAATACGATTTTAAAATGCTCAGTGTAGCGTGCTAAGTTGAATGAGAAACTATATATTTGCAAGCTGCTAGTATGGTTGGTGATGGGGCAATGATAATTCAGAGTTGCCGTATGAGAGGCATGTGTACAGCTTTTATTTTCTCCACATTAAAAATATTTCTTTAAATACAAATAAATTCCAGCCAGCCTCTTATCAGAAAGGAACATTATTAAGTTTGCAAAACAGTGACAATGAAAAGAATCCCAGAATATTAGCAAAAACTGCCACATACGCTTGTCTCTCTATACATAAGATGCATTCACTGTGAAAAAAAAGAATTCACTGTGATGCTCTGCTTGATTTGCCTACATCCCAACATAGGCTTTGAAAAACTCCTTTAAACGCCACAGCTTTATAAGGGACATGTATAGTTTCATGATATTTCTGCTGCAGAAACTCCCTAGGTTATCACCTCACCCACAAGAAATCCCCAAACCAACCAACCAAACAAACAAAAAATTAAAAAAAAAAAAATTCAAATACCCAAAACTCAGTAGAAAGAGTTGACTAACCAAACTAAAATTTCCCATGAAGGCACCAACAATAAAAATAGCTTAAAAAATCACATTTATAAAGTCCAGATAAAAATCAACCAAGTAAACAAAATGTATTCTTTACCTAATCTTCAAAAAATAAATACCTATCTCTGGGTGTTTTAAACACCAAAGTTTTGGACTCTGAAGTTGTATTAAATACAAATTCTAGCCATCCTTAAAGCTGTTAAAATAATCCCAGAACTCTAGAGTGCTATTACCTGTTATGGCTCCATTAGTTCTCTTTTTAATGTTTATTTTTCTTTATTTATTTCGCTGTATCGGGCCTTGGTTGTGGCGTGCAGGCTGTTTATTTGCAGGGCATGGGCTTAATCGCCCCACGTGGGAACCCGTGTCCTCGGCATCGCAAGGCAGACTTTCAACCACTGGGCCACCATGGAAGTCCCTATATTAGTTCTTTAGGAAACCAAGCTGGTATTACTAGTTCTAACTATGTACAGCCTTCTCTTTCATTACTGAGAAACAAACACTGCACAGATATCTCATATTCGATGGTTGCTTTGATCATTGGTATCAGAGAGTACTTCAGCATAGGCTAGGATCCCAGCAAAGCACTCCATTTAAGGAACAAGTCTTATTAATTAGGTGTGACAAGCCCCAAATATATTTCACTAAACTATTCAGTCACTAGCGACAAGTGAATTGTTAAGTAGACAATAGAGTAGCATCTTTTCCCTCCAAACTAAGGTATCTATTTAGACTATTAATACAGACTAATTTTAAGTAATTATAAAGCATTATGGAGATTTGACCTTATAATTTATAATTTAATGATACCTAAATGGACAGAGGAGCCTGGTGGGCTGCAGTCCATGGGGTCGCTGAAGGTCGGACATGACTGAGAGACCTCACTTTCACTTTTCACTTTCATACGTTGGAGAAGGAAACGGCAACCCACCCGTGTTCTTGCCTGGAGAATCCCAGGGACAGGGAGCCTGGTGGGCCGCCATCTATGGGGTCGCACAGAGTCGGACACGACTGAAGCAACTCAGCAGCAGCAGCATACATATGGCTCAAATGAGTCAATTTAAACACTGATTAGAATTTTGAAAGACTTGAGTTCTTCACTGTATGTGTTTACCATGAGAAAAGCTTTTCTGAATTGTTAGGGGAGTAGGGTTTTCCTGACATTAGAAAGCCAATAAGAGTCTCAAAAGCAAGGGCACCAAAAATTTTAAAAAATCTGGACTACCTTGCCAGTAGACTCTACTCAAATATCTAAGACAGAATTACTCAGTAAAATAATAGTGTACTTATTACAAATAATTTTTATCTTCTCAGCCCACTTTTGTTTTAAAACATATATACAATTAATGATAAAATATACTATACATACATTATAGGTGTGCTTTATTCTAATATATTAAAAATATTTTAAGAAAAAGTTTTAATGTACCATTTAAAAATACTTTCAAAATATTCACCACTCAGTTTATTAAAAGTACTGATTTTATTGTGCTGCAATATATATTCTTCCCATGAAGATTATATGTAAAACAATTTATGGTTTGAAACACCT
This sequence comes from Antidorcas marsupialis, assembly GCA_006408585.1. Taxonomy (NCBI): domain Eukaryota; kingdom Metazoa; phylum Chordata; class Mammalia; order Artiodactyla; family Bovidae; genus Antidorcas; species Antidorcas marsupialis. The sequence goes on along the minus strand of SJYB01002372.1, from coordinate 143,173 downwards.
TTATTTGCATTTGCTATAAAAGCACTTTGACATTTTTAAAGTTGAATTAATTTTCTTCAAAATAGTTCATATCTTTGCTTGGACAAAAGAAAAGTTTCTTGTGCTATCTCAGTTGGTGAATTAAAAGGTTCACTCTCATGTTGATAAAATCTTTGCACTTTATGAGTATAAATAAATTATTAAGGTTAAATATATTTTAAGTGCATACAGTGGAGTTGAGGCAGCATAACCTCTGCCCACAGTAGACCTCTGAGCAGGGGGTTTAAGAGTGCCTGCAGACAAAAGCCTGCGTGAACTGGCCGGCCCTCCTCTAGAGGAAGACCTTTCGTATCCTGATTTAGGCAACCGGGACAGCGCAGGACCGCAGAGTGTGAAAGTGCAAGCCGCTCAGTCGTACCCGACTCTGTGACCCCCACGAACTACGCTGTCCATGGGACTCTCCAGGCCGGAACACTGGAGGGGGCAGCCCTTCCCTTCTCCAGGGGANTATTTGCATTTGCTATAAAAGCACTTTGACATTTTTAAAGTTGAATTAATTTTCTTCAAAATAGTTCATATCTTTGCTCAGACAAAAGAAAAGTTTCTTGTGCTATCTCAGTTGGTGAATTAAAAGGTTCACTCTCATGTTGATAAAATCTTTGTATTTTATGAGTATAAATAAATAATTAAGGTTAAACATATTTTGAGTGCATACAGTAGAGTTGAGGCAGCATAACCTCTGCCCACAGTAGACCTTTGAGCAGGGGGTTTAAGAGTGCCTGCAGACAAAAGCCTGCGTGAACTGGCCGGCCCTCCTCTAGAGGAAGACCTTTCGTATCCTGATTTAGGCAACCGGGACAGCGCAGGACCGCAGAGTGTGAAAGTGCAAGCCGCTCAGTCGTACCCGACTCTGTGACCCCCACGAACTACGCTGTCCATGGGACTCTCCAGGCCNGACATTTTTAAAGTTGAATTAATTTTCTTCAAAATAGTTCATATCTTTGCTTGGACAAAAGAAAAGTTTCTTGTGCTATCTCAGTTGGTGAATTAAAAGGTTCACTCTCATGTTGATAAAATCTTTGCACTTTATGAGTATAAATAAATTATTAAGGTTAAATATATTTTAAGTGCATACAGTGGAGTTGAGGCAGCATAACCTCTGCCCACAGTAGACCTCTGAGCAGGGGGTTTAAGAGTGCCTGCAGACAAAAGCCTGCGTGAACTGGCCGGCCCTCCTCTAGAGGAAGACCTTTCGTATCCTGATTTAGGCAACCGGGACAGCGCAGGACCGCAGAGTGTGAAAGTGCAAGCCGCTCAGTCGTACCCGACTCTGTGACCCCCACGAACTACGCTGTCCATGGGACTCTCCAGGCCGGAACACTGGAGGGGGCAGCCCTTCCCTTCTCCAGGGGACCTTCCCAACCCAGAGACTGAACCCAGGTCTCCTGCACTGCAGGCAGATTCTTTACCAGCTGAGCCCCAAGGGAAGCCCAAGAAGACTGGAGTGAGGGTTTACTATTGAAAAAACTCACGTATAAGTGGACCCGTGCAGTTCAAACCAGTGCTACTCAAGGGGCAACTGTACTTTCAGTAAAAAGGCACAGTCTTGAGCAGCATGATTTTCTGGTGCTTCAGTGGAATTGTGTTTGAGAAAAAAATAACTGCTCCAAATGACCATGATTCAAGAGAATACTTTGCTGCACAGATGACTCTGCTTCTGAGAGAAAGCTAACATAGGTAGGATCAGATATTTGAGAAAAACACTCACCAAAGAAAAATGTATGTAAAACACGGGGCTGGTGGCCCTCTTACGACAACGAGGCCAAAAGTGCGGGATTCACCCTCAGAGCAGATAAAAGTACAGTAAAGAGAAGCTGCATGTAACTGCTGGCAAAACACAGGGTGCGTCAGTACCCATCCACCACCACCCATCGCTGGGAAAACGCAGGCCAAAGGAGGTGCCCTCTGCCAGGCTGGGTTTTTGAGATTTGCCGCAAGAAACACATTCACTTTGAACCCAAGAACTTAAGTTCTGTTATAAGAGGCTTTCCAAACAGTATCAATTGTGTTTCGAATAGAGTTGCTGCTGACATAAGGACAGCTGGGAAGGGTATTCTCTGAATAGCAAGGTGTTAGAACTGGCTTCCTCAAAATAACCATTTCCTCTCTAGCTGGTAGTTCTTTTAGGTGTGTGTGATTTTGAAAAAAATTAAGATAACATTCATAGAACATAAAATTCACCATTTAAACACATTACTGACTGAGGGAGTCTCGCAGAAACGAATGCCTGTGGTCATCATACGTCTNTGGTAGTTCTTTTAGGTGTGTGTGATTTTGAAAAAAATTAAGATAACATTCATAGAACATAAAATTCACCATTTAAACACATTACTGACTGAGGGAGTCTCGCAGAAACGAATGCCTGTGGTCATCATACGTCTCTGGCCAACAACGCACTAAGCGGACAATGTGGTGGTCTTCAGCACACTCACAACCGGGTGCAGCCATTACCACTTTCCAGTCCCAAACGCCCGCAGCGTCCCCAGAGCGCACCCCTCCACGGTCAGCCTCACCATCCCGAGTGTACCACCCACAGACAGCCAGCTTCAGCGTCCCCAGACCGTACCACCCACAGTCAGCCTCACTGTCCCCAGACCATACCACCCACAGTCAGCCTCAGCGTCCCCAGACCATACCACCCATGCACAGCCAGCCTCACCGTCCCCGCAGCGTACCCCTCACAGACAGTCAGCCTCAGCGTCCCAAGTGTACCACCCGGCCAGCCAGCCACTCCCTTTCCCACCCCACCATCCCCGGGAACCACTGATCTGCTTCTGTCTATGGAGATGCCTATTTGGAGCATTTCACATAATTGGAATTATCCAGCATGTAGCTTTCTGTGGCTGGCTTCTACTTTTTAAAATCCTGGGGTACTGGGCTTCCCAGGCGGCGCNCCCGGCCAGCCAGCCACTCCCTTTCCCACCCCACCATCCCCGGGAACCACTGATCTGCTTCTGTCTATGGAGATGCCTATTTGGAGCATTTCACATAATTGGAATTATCCAGCATGTAGCTTTCTGTGGCTGGCTTCTACTTTTTAAAATCCTGGGGTACTGGGCTTCCCAGGCGGCGCTAGTGGTAAAGAAGCCGCCCGCCGATGCTTCGATCCCCGGGTGGGGAAGCCCCCTGGAGGAGGGCCGGGCCAGCCGCTGCAGTGTCCTCGCCTGGAGAGCCCCGTGGACAGAGGGGCCTGGTGGCTGCAGTCCACGCGGCCAGAGGGGGATGCGCTGAGGGGCCGAGCGCGCGCAGCGGCTCAGCAGCGCTGCGGCCGCTTCAGATGAAGAGCACAGGGGCCGGCTGCCCCCGCTTCACTGGCGGTTAGACCCTCCAGAAGGGCGGCAGTTCCACGGACCTAAGCCAAGGTGCTGAGGACCCCGGCCTGCCCAACTGCACCTGCTTCTAGAGCTTCTCTGTGTGATGGTGTTCCAGCTCTGCGACTGCCTCTGATCACGTGGACACGGACTGTAGCTGGCGGTACAAAGGGTCGTCTCTGGAACACGGCTTTGGGATAGAAAATAATCCACCAGGTAAAATTTCCGAAGTGGGAAAGAACAGCAAAGGACAGAGGGCTAAACTTGTTTATTTGACCACAGTATCTTAACAGTGCTACGTGCCCAGGTTAAACTTTTCTCAGTGACATTTAAGCTATTCTGCAAGTGTGAGAACACCACGCCTTTTTCCGGAGCGTTTCGTGAGTGCTCTGCAGCACGTGAAGACTGAAGTGAGGAGCGACAGGCAGCTGGTTCTTTATCAGACTCAACAGTGACACTCATGGAAAGATTTAATCTCAGAGTTAAATTTGCTCTCCTTAGGTCAGTTCCTGGAGCTTCAGCTCAAACTCTCATATAATCATGTTTCAAACTGAGCTTTTTACATGTTTATTTTGTCTGCATGATGTGAAAACTCACAGGTAGAGAATTAAGCATGATGTCCTAGCTTTGCAGAGGCGGAACAGACACTGGTGTGTTGTGTGTGCACCGTGAACTGAATCAGTCTCAGCAGGGCTTTTTAAAGGGCTAAAAACATTCCTATAAAATAGGAAGGTGCTGTTATCCAGATCTTAGTCTTTCTCTCACCCACATGTAAGCAAAGTCTTTAATTAGTACAAGCACGACACAGAAGCCATTAAGTAGCCTTTATTTAAAACAAGAGGCAGAGATCTTACCTAATTTACTCTTATATCACCTGTTTCTAAAACAGTACCCGGCCTGAAGCAGGAGCTCAGAAAGTGTCTAGAGCGTGAAGGGAGAAATGTGCACACGTGAGCCTCGGCGACCGAGCGCTCACTGCCAGGGGCCCCTGGGGAGGCAGCAGCGGGGCTCAGCGCCAATCACCCCCCTCTGCTGTGGCCACAGGGGAGCCGCCGGCGCCTGGGGCCAGCTCTCCCGGTGAGAGCCCGTGAGAGCCCGGCAAGGCACACGCGGCCCGCCTGGGGGCACCAAGGAGCGAGCCAACGCTGCCGACGCCGAGGAGCCGCGGCCCCACAAGGAGGCACACGGGCCGAGCTCCTGCTCTTTCTGCCTTCCCTGGAGAAACTGAAAATTCCAAAGGAAGCAAAGCCGGGCAGAGAGCAGCCCGCCTGCCCACGTGGGACACGCAGGTCTGACCCCTGGGGTGGGGCGGTTCCCTGGAGGAGGACCACCCACTGCAGTATCTCTTCATGTATACAGACAACATATCTTCTGTGAATAATAGATGTCGTGGTATATGTGCATGAAAAGATAGAAAAAATACTACAGAATTATCAAGTGAATTTAGTAAGGTTGCTGGATGCAAAGACAATATAAAAATTAATTTTATTTTTATACGTTAACAAAAAGAATTAGATAATAAAATACAAACATCAAACATCTAGAAATTTAAAAAAAAACTAGAAATAAATCTAACCTCTACATGTAAATCTTAAAATATTGCTGAGACAAATTCAAGAAGACAAGTAAGTAGAGGGATATACCATGTTTATGGATTGCCAACTCGAATTTGAGAAGATATAAATTCTCCTGAAATTGATCTATATTTTCAATGCAGTATCAATTAAGCCCTAAGGTACATCTACACAGTCCCTTAGGGAAACTGAGACACCGTTATTAAAATGTGGCTGAAAATTCAAAGGGTCAAGAGAGCTAAGACCATCCAGAAGAAGATCAGAGGTCTTACATTATCACATGCGAAGACAGCAATTCCAACCGCAGTGCACTGAGCTGTTCAATGTGTCGGCTGGGCCAAGCGAACGCTCTCAGGAATGAGTGAGAATATGTCGGCTGGGCCAAGCGAACGCTCTCAGGAATGAGTGAGCTTTGGCTGCTTCCTCACACCACAGACACTGGCACGAGGGTACCTGTATGCCCAGTATGAGTGATAACACAAGCCTTAAAAAAATTAAGAATATTTTCATAAGATTGGTGTACAGCTTTATTAAACAGGACACAAAAATCATTAACCATAAGAGAAAAGATTGGTATATTGGACCTCATAAAAATTAGTGCTTTCTGATCATCAAAGGCCACCATTTGGAAAGTGGAGAAGATATTTATAATAATAGACCAAAACCTCATCATCACTAAAATATAAAGAACCCCAGCAAATCAGCAGGAAAAAGACAGACAACCCAGTAAATATGAACAAGCAATCTGAACAGGCACTTAACAAGAGGCAATCTCCAAACTGCTAACAAGGATATTAAAAGGTATTCCATGACACGGCATTAAAAGATGTCAAAACTACGATCACTACTTATGTAGAGTTAGCGCTCCAGTTTGACTGATCCTTTTGGCCACAGAATGTCGGGGGTCTGAGCAAAAGGCAGCAGGAAAATTCTGGAAGGACGGAGGTAGGGAAACAGAGCAAAAAGTTATCAACAGGCCCCGGAAAGGAAGACAGCCACCTTACAAAGCCTGCACATAACACGTTACATGAGTTTATCCACACAGCAGACAGAATCACTAAAAGGTGTCTGTCCGTACGGCCACCGAAATACCGAGAGCGCTGCTATGCCGTAGCCCTCTGCACACTCACGCCAGACGTCTGCGTCTGAGTTGTGCGGCTGCTCACTTTCTCACAATTTCCATCCCCAAAGTTACTTCTCTGCCCCAATCAAGCCTCTATGTCTGTAATCTTAATTATAACCTAAAAATGGTAGTCAAAACATATTAAGAAATAGTGAGTGAAACACGCGTGTTCAGTTCAGTTACTCAGTCGTGTCCGACTCTTTGTGACCCCACGGACTGCAGCACGCCAGGCCTCCCTGTCCATCACCAGCTCCCAGAGCTCACTCAAGCCCACGTCCATCGAGTCAGCGATGCCCTCCAGCCATCTCATCCTCTGTCGTCCCCTCTCCTCCTGCCCTCAGTCTTTCCCGGCATCGGGGTCTTTTCCAATGAGTCGGTTCTTCGCATCAGGGGGTCAAAATCCTGGAGGTTCAGCTTCAGCATCAGTCCTTCCAACGAATATTCAGGGCTGGTCTCCTTTAGGATGGACTGGCTGGATCTCCTTGCAGTCCAAGGACTCTCAAGAGTTTTCTCCAACACCACTGTTCAAAAGCATAAATTCTTTGGTGCTCAGTTAAGTCCAACTCACATCCATACATGACCACTGGAAAAACCATAGCCTTGACTAGACGGACCTTGGTCATCAAAGTAATGTCTCTACTTTATTAATAAATGCTGTCTAGGCTGATCATAGCTTTTCTTCCAAGGAGCAAGACTCTTAATTTCATGGCTGCAGTCACCATCTGCAGTGAGTTTGGAGCCTAAGACAGTAAACACCAGTGTTGGGAAACACTGCTGTGTATCTGCAGTCACGGAACCGGAAAGCAAAACCAGCGCCAGAGAAGCGCCAGTGCTGCGGCGGATGAAGGCGGCAGAGGCCGAGGCGCGCGCGGGCGGCCGCCCTCTGAGCTGCGGCCTGGTAATGCTTTACTCCTAGGTGTCCACACAGAACTGAGGGGAGAAAATGCTTTTCATCTTTTCCTTCCATTTACTTTCTAGGGAGAAAAAACCTTATCTTTATGTAAAGTTGTGGAAGAATTTACATAGTTACATGGATTACTGCAGCTTAGCTTATTTTCATCAAGTGTTCAGTTCCACACCTAAAGATACGTTACCATTTTAGGCTGCTGCTGCTGCTGCTGCGTCACTTCAGTCATGTCCGACTCTGTGCGACCCCACAGACGGCAGCCCACCAGGCTCCCTTGTCCCTGGGATTCTCCAGGCAAGAACACTGGAGTGGGGTGCCATTCCCTTCTCCAATCCATGAAAGTGAAAAGGGAAAGTAAAGTCGCTCAGTCGTGTCTGACCCTCAGTGACCCCATGGACTGCAGCTTTCCAGGCTCCTCCGTCCATGGGATTTTCCAGGCAAGAGTGCTGGAGTGGGGTGCCATCACCATTTTAGGCAGAAGTATACAATTAAAAGACACTTGCTCCTTGGAAGAAGGGTTATGACCAACCTAGAAAGCATATTCAAAAGCAGAGACATTACTTTGCCAACAAAGGTGCATCTAGTCAAGGCTATGGTTTTTCCTGTGGTCATGTATGGATGTGAGAGTTGGACTGTGAGGAAAGCTGACCGCCGAAGAATTGATGCTTTTGAACTGTGGTGTGGGAGAAGACTCTTGAGAGTCCCTTGGACTGCAAGGAGATCCAACCAGTCCATTCTGAAGGAGATCAGCCCTGGGATTTCTTTGGAGGGAATGATGCTAAAGCTGAAACTCCAGTACTTTGGCCACTGCATGTGAAGAGTTGACTCCTTGGAAAAGACTCTGATGCTGGGAGGGATCGGGGGCAGGAGAAGAAGGGGACGACCGAGGATGGGATGGCTGGATGGCATCACGGACTCGATGGACGTGAGTCTGAGTAAATTCTGGGTGATGGTGATGGACAGGGGGGCCTGGCGTGCTGCAATTCATGGGGTCACAGAGTCGGACACAACTGAGCGACTGAACTGAACTGATACAAGTTATAAATTAAAATGCCAGCCTTTACAAAATTCCTTTATATATGAGTAAATGTGGTTTCCTCTTCTTTTTTAAAATTCATGCAATCAAGTTTTTAACGGTATTTTTCAAAATTTTAATACTACAGCAGTGACTTTATGTGCGACGTAGCACCTTTATATTCCTCCTCTTAGCCATGAGAATTATTATGCATTTAACCTTTCCTTTTACCAATATTTGGGGCTTCCATTGTATCTCAGCTGGTAAAGAACCCGCCTGTAATGCAGGAGAGCCTGGTTCGATCCCTGGGTCGGGAAGGTCCGCTGGAGAAGGGATACCCACTCCAGTGTTCTTGGGCTTCCCTGGTGGCTCAGCTGGTAAAGAACCCACCTGCAATGCGGATTCGATCCCTGGGTTGGGGAGATCCCTTGGAGATGGAAAGAGCTGCCCACTCCAGCGTCCTGGCCTGGAGAACCCCAAGGGCTGTATGTCCGTGGGGTCGCAAAGAGTGGGACACCACTGAGCATCTCTCACTTCCACAGTATCTGTAATCCGAGCAGACAGGGTAGCGCTACCGGACCTAGAATAAGCTGTCACGAGGGATCAGACGTCTACCACAGCAACAGGTGTTTAACGAGGATTATCATCACACATCCATCCCAGCCCGACAGCACCCAGTTACACGATCAGGCTCGTACAAAATCAAAAATAAAACCGCAGTTAAGAACACCAAGTTCCTCAACCATACTGAATTTTAAAACAAATAAAACATGAGCAACAATGATTTTCCAAACTATCTACAAGCAGAAATGCCAGGAAATAAACCTGTAGCATTCTGTGCATACAACTTAAATTTCCTTTCCTAAGTCACGACATTTTGGAGGGTTTTCTTTTGTTTTATTCTTCTTTTTCTACATAGCAGGACTTCAAAACCTGAAAGATCAAAACTGTTCTTGTTTGTACGGAAAGGAACAAGAATGAAAATGGAATTTTAATTTTTTAAGAGACAAATTTTATAAAACTGTATAAATTAACAATGTCATGCAATGTTAAAGGCTAACGGAAACCACAGAAAGCTAAGAATTATCCCAGTTTCCTGTCCTCTGGGGAAAACTGCTGCATTAAATACTACTCGACCGATCTGAAGTGTCCAACTCCTTAAGACAGCCAACACACTACTGCGTTGATAAGCAGAGAAATATCACACAATGTCCTCCTACCTGTTCTGGCAGAAATACACCAGGAAAATTACGCCTGATGAATAAATACCTAGATTCCTGTCTTTTAATTCAAGTCTCCTTCTAGATACAAAATAGCAAGGTTTTCACCATGTGCTCAGAAGGAATAAGGGAAGGAAATGGCTGACAATGAGCAGTACCCACTTTGCACTAATACGAAGAAGCCAAGACAGACAAACTGGGGAGCCACTGTGACTTGGTCTAATAGTAGGAAAATACAACATACAGACACCTGCTCAACTCACAAGCTCAGGAACTAAAAAGCGGACAACTGCCTTGGGGAGTGAAAGCATTAATCACCTAATTACGTGACAGGGAGCTGGGCACACAAAGAAAGGGGCTCAGGAGAAACATCTTGAAAGCTCAAAGGCAAGAAATGAGACGAAGCAAATGTTCTTAAAGTGAAAAATGCTGCCTCCTTGAAAACATACTTTTCCCCCATAAAAAAATTTAAATAACTATCTTTTAGGAAAACATTCTCTCTAAGAAATATCACAATTTAGAGTTACTTAACATGATAGCAAATAAAACCTTAATGCTGCTGAAACAGCTATTTTCTTTGGATAGATCATACTTAAAAACTTTCCTGCATCTGTTACTTTATGACTACTTTTACTTTCTTTGAGTTTGACAATAACTTGAATTTAAATTCTGAATTTTATTAAAGCCTGCCACGTAACATTTTCATGCCAGATAAAGGTATTAAGTAAAGGTTGACTCTTGCATGGTGTAAATAAATTAAAGGCCAGAAATTGGGATGTTCTAGTGTAAGACAGTTGAGGGTCCAAAACTCAACAGTTTAAAGATGTTTCACTATATCACAGTAAGCCATCTACAATTATACTGCTGTGGTGTAAGCAGCGTATCTGAAGCTAACTGACTTACTTAGACCTTAGTATTAAAAGCATGATCGCACAATCACCAAAGCGTGTTATTACTGATCATTAGGACACACACAGAGTGATCAGGTGGTCTCACACACATGTAAGGTCAACAGTGTAGAAATTTTCACCATTCTGGTACCCCGTTCTTAACATACATGGCAATAACAGGTGTTTGGAATGAGGGTAAGGTAAGTAAGTAGACAAACTGTATACTTGTATAAAGTAGTCGAGAACATACTTAAAAAAACTGAGATAAAAAAGGAATTCTCTTATTAAAAAAAAGTCACAGCTACCCTAGTAGGTGGTTTTTTTTTTTAAATAACTTACCGTATACAAAGCCATTTACACAGTCATTTAAGTTCTCAGCATACCAGATATTTAAGAAATCAGCAGTAGTACAGGAAAATAAAGAAGGCGGTCTTTCACGGGTAATGGATCTGCAATTCCAAGAGGGATCAGAATACTGAAATTAACTCTGGAGACTTGATTTTCTGTTCCAGTGGTTCAGCGGTTTATCATTTTATAAAGGGTTGGAAGAACTAATGAATTTTAAAGCAGCTGATTTCACTCACTCGGCACAGGATCCGGTGCAACAGTCAGAGACTGGCTTTTCAGTGTGTCTTTCTTCTGCTCCTGCCTCCTCACTCCTGCCTCTCGGCCACGGGCAGTTACAGATCCAAGAACCAGGGCGCACAGTGACACGAAAACTGCGCACCGTGGCCGGTGGGGGAAGGAGGAAGGGGTGCTTCGGTTCTGTCTCCAAAACTATCACACAGAGAATTGAATGTTCATGTTTGTCTGTCTTAAATCTACTTCCATTCTTCTCCTAACACCCAAGAGGAGTCCTTTAACGTTTTCATATGAAGTATTTTTTAGGTTTTTTGATGTGACTACATCAGAGTTTCAGGAATTTTATAGCGCCATTCACAGACCCTGACGGTCTGCAGCGTGCCGGGGCGGGGGGCAGGGGGGCGGTGTGTGGCCTGTGGGCCCTGCTTCGAGCGCTCCTCAAGGCCACCCGAGCTTATGAAGGAAAGCCCAGCAGCTGACAAACCGGCTTTCTCTTTCCTTCCTCGTGTGATGCCCACCATTTTACTGCTTCATTTTGTCAAGTCCTCCAGAAGGGGCAAAGGTAATGAATGTAGGTGGAACCCATGAATTTCCAAAATTCACATGCATCACCTATGCCATCAATCACGAGGGTGTACCAACTTTCCTTCTGGATCATTTTCCCTTTGCAACAAAGCCTCCATAGTTCACACTTTATCCGTATTTTCTCCTAGAATGCACAGCTTTAGACACTATAGACATAAATGGACATTTTCTTGGTTATTTTAACTCTGTGCCTGATGGAATCACAGTCTGTGAATTGGCCTGAGTTCGGTAACAATGCGCCTCAGATTCACCACCATTACTAAGAAGGGCCAAAAGCTAGAAGCACAGAATTTTCAGTGACTCGAGAATCATGCAGCCACTTGGGCCACTGAGAAGCATAAAAGTTATTTCCGAGAATCACTGTGAACAAAAATGTGGACAGGATAATACATTTTGAAAATAGTTTAATATTTGCCATTTTTGTTGCCTGTGCTATTAATATATACATTGGTTCAGTAATAAATATGCTACTATTACATAGAGTGCAATATTTTTAGTATTCATAACTGGTTGAAATTAATGCTGCTATTATCTCAAGAAAGGAATAAATAAATATCATGCCCACTTCCAAACTAATGCTCAAGAGGTCATTGTTAACAAAACTGACAACATGAACATATTGGGCATTACCTTTTAAAACATGATTCCTGTAAACATAGCAAAAAGTCACTTTTCTCAGTCCTGACGTTGTGTGACGGCTTAAAAAAAATGCAGCACACAGACCCTGCCACTTCTTTTGCATAGGGAATGAATTAATCATATTTCAAATTCAGCAATTATTCAGTGAGATGCCTTCAGCACACAGCGCTTAGTTTCGGTTATGAACTCAGAACTTTTGAGCTATACAAGTGCTCTGCATAAGTTTATAAAATATGCTTTCTGGTTTTAAAATTGAACAGAAAACTTCCAAACAAGTCATAGATGTGATTCTAAAATACTGTGTCCCTAGCATCTGACTGCAGGAGCAGAAGGCAAGTCATAGATGTGATTCTAAAATACTGTGTCCCTAGCATCTGACTGCAGGAGAAGGCCCCCTGCAGCGCAGCACAGGGAACCCACGAGCACAGCGGCCAACGGGCTTCCGTCTGGGGGTCCGCACAGCAGCGCCGCAGCGGCCAGCGCTTACGCCATGCAACACAGCCCCTTCCACGTCGCATTCTAAGCAGAAGGGGGATGTGAGGGCGAATTTAAACTAGATAATGCGCGGAAAAAAGGCAAGAACACAGCACATATGCTCTGAAGAGTGCACTTTATAGAAAGCTTGCTCTAGTCTCATTTTTTATAAAGTGCAACATTACTTAAAACAGAGACGTGCACCTTAATATTCTGCAGTAACCGTGGAAGCAAACTGCCAGGAAGGAGCAGCGCAAAACTAGCAGCACACGCAGCCCGGCCCGCAGCTCAGAGGCCCCGCAGCTCAGAGGCCCCGCACACAGCGTGGGGCCTTCGCATGCCTTTCAGTTTAGTTTTTAGAAGAAGATTAATAATAGTAGGTTGTTGACACAGGTAACCATAAAATAAAAACAATAAGTTAAAATCCTCTCTCAAGAAATAAGTATACACCACACATAAGACTCTTGCCAGAATCTTTTGGAAAACAGTTAGACCTTTTTTTTTTTTTGCTGATAAATCACTGTTCAAAGGCTGCAGATCTCTTGAAAACCCACAGTACCCACAAGGTGAAGCAGCAGGTGTCGTCACAGTCCTAGGGACTCTGGCTGGCGGACTTCCGACGACCCTGTGACTTACTGTCAGCGGCTCCAACCTCACCGGTCCCCACTCAGACGGACAGACATCTGTGCCCGCTCAGGAAGTCGTGCGGGCGCCATCCAGGTCCCTAACAGCACCCCATTCTCTCCTGGCGCTTCTGGATGAGGATAACCAATTGGGTTTTCCTGGAAAAATTCCCTATGGGGCAGATGCCAACGGGATCATCGGCATGCGGCTTCTCAGACAGAGCCCAGCCTCCAGGCAGGCCGAGGGCGCTGCAGGGACAGCGGAGCCTGCTCGGTTCCCGGGCCCCGGGCCCTCAGTCCGAGAACTGGAAGAGGCTCTCGGGGGCGCCGCCCTCGGCGGGGTTGCCGGGCTGCAGCGCCCTCGTGGGTGTGCTCTTGCCGTGCGAGTGGGAGGACGAGGAGTGCGAGCTCTCGCTGGAGCTGCTGCGCGTCTCCGTGCTCGTGCTGGTCTTCTTCATCCTCCGCCTCTTTGCCAGAGGGGCCTTATCCACGTTCTGAAGGCAGAACCCCTCTCTCTTGTATTTGTTGAAGGCCTAGGGGAGAACAGCAAGATCAAACCAGTTCATGCTGAAGGAAATCAACTCTCAGCGCTCACTGGAGGGACTGATGCTGAAGCTTTGGCCACCTGATGCGAAGAGCTGACTCCTTGGAAAGGACCCTGATGCTGGGAAAGGCTGAAGGCGGGAGGAGAAGGGAGCGACAGAGGATGAGACGGTTGGAGGGCATCACCAGCTCAATGGACATGCTGCTGCTGCTAAGCCGCATCAGTCGAGTCCGACTCTGTGCAGCCCCACAGACGGCAGCCCACCAGGCTCCCCCGTCCCTGGGATTCTCCAGGCAAGAACACTGGAGTGGGTTGCCATTTCCTTCTCCACAATGGACATGAGTTTGAGCAAACTCTGGAAGGCAGTGGAGGACAGGGAGGCCTGGCGGGGTGCAGTTTATATAGTCACAGGTGGACTCGACTGGGAGACTGAATAAGAAGCGAGGAAAAATAAGGGGGCACGCCACAGGAGGGAAGGGCTGAAGTCTTCCTCGCAGCTTCGACTGACAGACAATGCGTGGCTGGCAGCCACAGCTCCAGCTTGTCCCGGGAAAGAGGGAGTGAGAGGCGCTCAGCCGTGTGTGGCTCTTCGCGACCCCGCGGACTGTACGGCCCATGGAGCTCTCCAGGCCAGAATGCTGGAGTGGGTAGCCGTTCCCTTCTCCAGGGGATCTTCCCAGCCCAGAGAGGGAGCCCAGGGCTCCCGGATCGTGGGCGGACTCTACTGAGTATGAGGTGAGCCACAAGGGAAGCCCTAGGAACATGGTCCTGCAGCCACCGCATCTGAAACTCCAGGAGGGGCACAGCAGGCGGCGGGGAAGGGTTTCTGAGGGCTGTCCAGGAGTCCCAATTCTAGTCAATCTTTTGAAGAGGGGGGTGCTACCTCTCAATTAAAGGGACCACTGGCTGACTGGAAATTCCTGGAGAACGTCAGCAAGCCCGCTCCCTCCCCCCCATTACCTCACTCATTCTGAGCTTTAAGATTCCAACCACAAAGTCCCAGCACCGAGGCCCTGACCTTCACGTCCCCGTCAGGGCAGGTGGGTACGTGCTGGACACAATCACACGCAGAGATGAGCTCCACAGAACTCAGCCTGGCTCCCTCCTCACAGCAGCCCGTCTCTGCTTTTCTCAGGTTCAGGCGTGGGTGCTGCTGAGGTGGCAGCCCCGCCTCGCGTGCCACTGAGAAGGTCTGGGCCATCTGCAAACGCC